>JAQIWT010000497.1:0-19100 GCA_034696485.1 Isohypsibius dastychi
TGACTACGAAAGGTTCGCACAACGGATGTTCTAGACTACGAATGGTAGATACTGCGAAAAGTATGCTACGAAACCTCCAGACTACGAGAAATCTGCCTACGAAACCTCTGCGCGCCGGTTGGAACATACCAAATCGTACGGCATGGTTCCTGTTTTATGACATACTTGCTTATTTCTGTTTTCCGCGAACTTTTTTAATGAATTGAAGCAAGCTCGGCATTGCGGAAGTTACACATTTTTGTTGAGAAACTTTTTGACGGTAGAATGTTTCGTTTGGAATAGAAAGTCATGATACTTCGCATCTTGTTTGTCAATTGATGTTCTCAATCCCAAGTAAAACTGAAGCAGCAAATATCATTCTTTTGAGAATATGGTCGTGTGATTTCTGTGTAATCCACCCTTCTACATCATGGAATTACGACATCATTTGTTTTGTTTCCAACCAGTCGCTTTCGGATCATATCAGAGAGCCAATTGCTCAAATGTATCGACTAGCTAGGCTTGGGGTGTGCGTTTTGCGGTGCTCGATATCGGCATTCTCAGAATTATTGGGTTCAGTGTCGTGCATTTCATAAATCGATGTCAAATGGTAAACCTGTCAGTCGTCGTCGTAACAAGGTCTTATCTGCGTAACACTACCAGTTCAAGCAAAGAAGGTGGCCCTGGCTAAATTGTCACCCTGTTTTCCCCTGAAGGAGCTTTTGGATCTCTAGATTGTCGTTGAAGTTATGGCTGGATCCTCTGGTACTGGTTGTTCAAACGGATTATTGAAACCCAAAACTGGCAACAAGGAGTGCTTCTCCCATAGATGCACATGGACCTTGACAATCCCGGCATTCAACTCCAAAAACAATCCCACAGAATTCGTGGAAAGCCGGAAGTCTTTCCAAGAGCTCGCTGTTGGAGAATCCGATGATTTCTGGGTGTTACGTGTTCGTCCTTTCTTCAGAAGCTATCCTCGCGGGCAAATTCATGGAACCAAAAAGAACTTTGTTTCCGTCTTTCTGCATTTACAAAGCGACAGGCGACTGGAAATTCAAGCACATTTTACGATTAGGTATATATGTATTTACACAAATATATTTCTTGATTGACTATGGTGTTGTAGTTCAGTTCAGGATTATGAAATTTTTGCCACAAGTATTTGACTCAAAACATAGTTAAAACTGATCAGATTGCTTTTCGTTTCAGAATCATCGATGAAACTGGGCTCTTTCAGCCAGTTGGAAGTGCATCGAGCTCAACTTTCGACACATTTATCTGCAACGGCGTTGGAACCAATAATTGGGGCTGGGACCGCTTCGTCGAACATGACAAGCTGCGATGGATTGGCGCTCTGAAGGATGACTGTCTGCGAATGCGAATCACAATTCGATTCAGTGAAATCAATGAATCGTTTTCCAAAGATTGTCTCTCACTTTCCATGAGTGAAATATTTGAATCGGGAGCTGAGAGCGATTTGACCATTATATCTTCAGATGGAAAAGAGTTTTCAGTTCATTCATTTCCATTGAGTCTGCAAACCTCACTCCTGAAAGGTCAACTTCAGCGAATTAAAGAACTCAAAACTGAATGCAGAATTCACTGTAAAGATATCGATAGCGAAACGCTTTTGTCGTTGTTGAAGTTTCTGTATGGATGCCCCGACTGGATGCCCGAGTCGGTGGAAAAACTTGCAGTTGCAGCTACTAACTACAAAATATTCCGACTTGAGTGGAAGTGTATTTCGGTGCTGAAGGCTGGCCTGACAATGGACACAGCTGCATCGTTGTTGAAAATGGCCGATTCAAATGGTATGTCTTCTCTGAAAGAATATGTGGTTGATTTCATCGCAAATGATGTTGCGGAATTTGCCGCTGTTGGTGGTTACGAAGAAATCGGGCCTGGACTGATGCGAGATATTCGGAACGAGCTCAGCCAACGCCGGACTATGCCTAAACCATAGCCGGACTCTGCCGTGTTCTCCGTAATCGTGCTCTCCGTTGTAATTGGTTGCTGATTGGTCTCGAAAATGAAAATGGTGATTAGATGCTAGACCAGTGTTGGTAAACGATGTGGAAGCTACCACTCAAAATAACGTGGTACTCAAATGTGGTGTTGCTAAAACGTGGTGTTGCGAAGTGGAAATATTATAACCGCCTGATTAGTTTATAATTAGCCATGTGTTATACATCCATTGAAATTGGTGACTGGATTCCGTGAACTGCATGCACAAGTTACTCCTCGTCTTGTATTTTTTCCTCGGGTAAGGTTACAAATTCCCGCATGTTTCAAATTTCCGTTCACATACAGAATGATCCAAAATGAAGGTCCGGTCATATCACTGCAATACCCAAACAAAGTCCGAGAACTCAAAAGGCCCACGAAAAAGCAGGGGGCATGGAAATGTGGTAAGCAGCACGCAGGTACATCGCACCAGTTCTCCGACTGGACAGCCAAAAATTGATATGCTCATATGGGCATATTTGTCATGTGCTACATCGGCCTTTATCTGCTCACCGAACTGAATGCAAGCATTCTTTTTGCTGGTGGTTGGAATATCTTACTTAGTACTACGAGTTTTTCTGCAAACATTCAAGTCCACAAGAGAAACAAATTCAATATGACGGAAATTTTTCTGTTATTCTGTTTATGTAGCTCTGTATTTGCTAAGATACCGTGTTCTTGGGGAGCCTAATGTACATGCACACGCGTTTCAGTTATCATTACCAGAAGGTAGAGAACAAGAGGATTCTTGACAATTTAGAACATGAGTATCAGTTCAGCGAGTAATCAGGGGACGACTCATTAACATCAAATTTATTCGCCCACAAATTTTGGATCAGAGCGGTGTGCAATCACATCTAAAAACAAACTCGCCGCTGGTTGAGGTCAATCAACCTCTAGGGAAAACTGATTTGTCAGGAAGCGTTGAGCTCGAGGATCATCTGGGTAATCCCATCAAGAACAAAAGCGCGCAGCATCAATTATTATAACACAAAATCATATTTTAAGCCGGTTAAGCACAACTTGCATCATTCATAAACGAGAGTGATGAGTCTGCACCAAGCTACTCATAAACAATCGAGGCTCACAACACCGGAGCATAAATTGAAGCGCATGAAGAGATAATAGTTCAGTGGCTCATCTCTTATGTTTACCGTTCATGTCCGTCATTGGGGCAAGCAAGCGTCAGGCACGGACAGGAAGTCAGGCTAATTCGACGTGCACTGGACATTCCACTCACATTATTGACCTAGCGAACGCATATAAACTACCGTCTCGACAATTGTATAATCCTTATCCCGCTCACAGCTTATTCACACTGCATATAATTATATAGGGTATATTTGCCTGTGCCGAGATCAGCCGGACAATGCATTCTTCTTCACGATTCAGCCACTGAGCCTTCCGCGTTGAGTTTTTCTCATTTTGTCATTTTTCAACGCCATCTCATCTCGTGGACTAAACCAAATAGAAAATGGGACTATTCCGTCTTTCGCTCAGCAAGTCTTCCTGTGTGATATTAATTCTGCTGATTTCCGGTGCCGTTTCAGCATTCAGAGATCTGGTGAGTCAACAGGTAGCGTTCCGCGGTGTCGCTTAACTGCTTGAACATCGCTTTATCAACAGGTGAAACGCCAAGTGCCACCAAATGTTCCCCCTCAAAATCCACCAGTGTTCCAAGCCCTGGACCAGTTGAGGGGAAGCGAACCACTGAGTGCAACGCAGATTCAGCAGATTCTCGCTTATTCTTATCCTGGATCTTCGTACCCGACTTACAGCTATATCCCACAGGTAAACTAATTTCGTGACCTTTACATGAAACATGGACCACGAAAATGCCTTTCAGAGATATTTATAACTGACAGAAACTTTTTGAAACAAAGCTGAAAGTATCAGTGGTTAGCCTAGGCATCGAGCCCTCACGTCTGTGTGCGTTATTTAACGTTCCTGGTTTTGCAGACAAGTTTTAGCTGCAGTCAAGTACGACAGTTTGGATTTTATGCTGATCCCGAAACGTATGTCATGTTGGCTAAAAAAACTTCTGCCTTTTCTACCCAGCATTGAAATTGTTTTTTCGCCGTTTTGCAGAAGATGCCAAGTTTTCCGGAGATGTGAGGCCAACAACTATATGTTCAGCTACATTTGCCCAAACGGAACAGGTAGTTATGCCCCCTGAAATCAACTACAACAATTAGTCTTAATCTAACTGACGTCAGAGTTTGATCAGATTTGCCGTTTAATCATAAGATGTTATAAAGTTATTATAACTGATCCGACTTGAGAGTGAGGAATGCACGATCAACCGCACCTGACACAAAAGAACGAGCGTCTGGCTGGACAGATGATCGGACATGCAAACACCTGATCATGAATCCGCTTGTCTATCGTGATTCATGTCCGATAACAAACATATAGCCAGTCTTAGAAGACTAAATTTATTCCAAAGCATTGTCCTGACTGCTTGTGTTTTCACAGTTTTCAATCAAATCACGCTGATTTGCGATTGGTTCTACAACGTCAACTGCCCAGGGTAATATTTCAGAATAATTCTGCTTGCCATGAACGTGATCCTGTGTTTTTTCAGAGTTGGTGGATTCTATGATTACAGCAACCCAAGGATTTATCGGTAAATTTGTCGCGCAAGTCATTGCTGACAAAATAAAATACAAAGTTTTTTGTGGTTTTTCAGACAAGATTTGAAGCTCTTCGACGATGTCTATGGAGGAGGAGCTTATGGAGGCAACAGTCTGTCTGGCGGATCAGGTGCAGGAGGATCGTATGGGATGATTGGTGCCAGCTACTCTTCGGGGAATCAAATGTATGCCAGTGGCAACAGTCCGGTCCCTCTTGCAACTGGAGCGGCGATGTCTGCTGGGAACAATGTGAACAATGCTCAGTACCGGGTAATGCCGGGTCTTCGCTCAGGAGCTCAAACGGCGGATGCTGGAGCAGAAAACCTCAATGTAAATGTTGCCGGTCAAGCAACAGACGCTGCATACAGATGAGGATCAGGTTTTAGAATCACAAAGCTTCACTGAATGGAGCTAAGGAACTTTTGAATTTTGTACGTTTACTTGGTCATATTTTTTGTGCGCCCGATGATAAAAATCCACATCAAGAAACCAACTCCAGTGAATAATAATACTCGAGGTTTAAAGACTGAATAATAGGAAAAGTTCGTTTCATTCGCGAACAGCAGCAGTGGAGTGAATCTATTTCCCAGATATCACATTTCACTTCCTAGCCAGATGGACCCAAAAAACTGCTTGTCAGATTGACTTCGGTGACATTCAATTCATATCTCCGGTATCCTTGACAAATCGATGGGTCGCAGTTCGTGGCGAACGAGACTGTATTAGCAACTGTTCATACTAGTTCCCTTAACCCAGTCCAATCAGGAAAGTCTGGGCCAAAAATCATGAAGTTGATTCTCAAGATGAACTTTGTCCTGACCGTCATCCAGTCGTTCTTCTTTTCCAACAGCCAGTCTGCGCGGCCGCCACTAAGGGTTAGCATTGCCAGTGTTGGATTTTCAAAACCAGTGACCCTTGCCTCCTTTCCATACTCTGGACCTGCACTCGAAATGGCACTGGAAGAAGTCAAGATCAAATTCAACACGACGCTTAATTTAACACATTTTTATTTGACTGACGATTTGCTGGTCAACTGTGAGCCGATGCTAGTCAGCAACTCCGAACGCATGCTGGCGGAGTGGTACTACAAACATCACGCAGAGTACGACGTCATGGTCCACGTGACAACTGGTCAGTATATACTGGAATGTGTCTTTCGAGTTGCTCAATGACATGTCTGTCATAAGGATGTTTCGACGTTGTTTTGCTCAACAAATTGGTCACCTCTTGGAACATCCTTCAGTTAACAAGGTAAGTTCGCTACCGTATTCATAACTTCGATTCCAGATCAGATCATACTTCAATGAAAATTTGTGGGAAAAACGACACGATTTTTGAGAACGATAAAAATACAACGCGAAGAAAAGTTCGGCGAATCCAGCAGTTTTCTAATGGATTTAAAATATTTTCTCTATATCTCATTATTTGTTGTAGTAGCTCAGATTACGGGCACAATCCTGGTGGTGTCCTATCGCCAAATTGGATAGCGCTGACTGCCGGATCGACAAAACCCGTAGTAGAGGCAATCGCACTTTTGTTACGCAGTTTCAGCTGGACATCGATTTTTCTGCTTCTCTGTACGGGTTCCAACACGTCATACCGTAATCAAGGCATGAGTGTCTTTTATTACCTCAAATCACAGAGGGGAATGCAGATCACAATGCGGTTGGTGGATTTCCGTAAACTGAAACCGAACGACAACATCGCCACGTTCAATGAAGTGTTGGCTGATTTCCAGAAATTCAGCAGAGGCAGGACGCATTCTTTGTCATTTGATGCTTTAATTTCACTGAGCTTTCACAGTGTGTCTCTTTTTTGGACACAGTGACGGGCTACGGAGTCTACTGGTCAATGCAGCCCGACACAATATGGCATCGGGAGAACACATTTTCATAGCTTCAGAACCGTTCCGCAGCTTGACCTTTTACGGGTCGTATGAGTGGAAGAAGAATGATCAGTTTGATACAGTAAGGCGCGTTTGATGATTTGAAGCTTGTTTTTTTTCTAAACCTGAAACTGGATCGTCCAGGAAGCCAGAAGAGGTTTCAGAGCGTTGATGTTGCTCTCGGCAAGATCAACCGGTAATGATCTACCTGAAACCAAAGCTAGGGTGAAACAATGGCAACGTTCCGCGCGTAGCAAATACAACGTTACCATACCAGATGTTGTAAGTAGAGAAAGATAGATATCTTGAAACTTTTGACATCAAAGTCTATTTTCCCAACAGAACCCAACAATTTATGCCGCCTATGATGCACCCCATATGCTTGCAGAGGTCAGTGCACACATATTCATTCGAAGCGGAACATCAAAGTGTTTGTTATGGCTTCAGATTCTCAACGAGACGTATGTCATCAACCCCTTGTTTGACTTCAGAAAAGGTCACCAACTGGCAGCAGCATTCCGAAATCGGACGTTTAGGACTAAGATGAGCGTGACATCTGTTGGTCCCATGGGTGATGTTCTGGTCACCAAAGTCATTAAAACCTTCGATCCATTTAGTGGAAATCTCAAGGTGAGTCAAATCCATTTTCTGATGGCAATATCACCCATGCCATGCCGGTTTGCCGGTAGATCTCTTTTGAAATCGATCCCAGGAAGAAGATTTTGGATAAGGTTGGTAACGTGTTTTGGGCAAGCGGGACCGGGCCACCGTTGAATGAACCCGTTTGTGGTTACAATGGACAAAAGTGTGACGTGGTTCAATGTGAGTCGCACTCATTTTTTAACGTACGCCAAAAGCCTACGGTGTCAAACTCGAAGGTCTTTTTTTGTACTGTACGTAACTAGAAGCCTTTCTGCTCAAGCTGTAATTTTATCTTTCAGACGAGCTTGCACTTGGGCTGAGTGCTACACTGATTGGCATACTCATGTTCGGATTGTATTTTTGGTAAACGAAATACGGCCGTTACTGATGGTTATAGATTTCACAGGTATTTCTGCTTTAAGGAATCGGCTCCGTAAACGCGGATTGCCCCCTTGGTGGATACTTGAAGATGGCGTTCTGGATTTCACTCACGTCCGAGACAGTCATACTGCAGAGCTTGTGGCAAGCTTGATGGATTTCAGAATGAAGCATCCCGACCAAATGTCGAGTTGTGAACAGCAACAAATCGACTTCATGATCGGATCCCTGTTTGTGTCGAGCATGACAACCTACGAATAATCTGCGCTGTGAATGCCAATGAAATATTCGTGAAGCCATTTCAGTTTTTGTTCTCAGTTAGCGTTTTCTTTTAAGAGCTTGTAGTACATGGCAAATCAAATTGGTTGGATCATCCATCCTTCACCGTGGTTATCAAGCTTATTGTGAACGCTAGATTACTTTGAAGTCTCTGAGTTCGCCTTTTTTTATTCCAATCAGCAGTTGCATATTCAAAAGTCACTGTTCAAAAGTCTACCTACAGGAAGACATTTTGACAAAGAAAGCATGAACCCCACCACCAATGCCAGTACGTATACTCAGCTGTTTCTATTCAACAAAAAGAGAAAGAAAGGCGACTCGTGTGATAATCGTTCTAAGCATTCTTTCGGGTCTTCAGGAAGTCCAGAATTCGGATGCACTTTTGAATCAGCTCAATCTTGTCTTGTTCCAATGGCTTTCTATCTGCAATTGCTTCGGCAATCTTACCAGATCCAAGGAGTCTTTCTTGAGGCATGCTGACTCCAGCTTGTCCTAGTTTGTCCTTAACCATATCCTTCTTTTCAGTCCATTCTTGGAAGAAGTCCTTGCATTTGTTCAGATCCTCCAGTTTGTCGATGACATCTTCCGAGGTGGTTGGCAAAAGTGCCCGCTTGGTGCGGATCTGGGTTGGGGCGACTTGAGCTTTGTCCTCTGCCTTTTTCTCAAGCTTGTTGCGGAGAATATCAAGACAGTGGTCGACCACAATTTTCTGAGCAACATCCAAGGCTGCAGTTGTAGGTGCTGCGGATTGTTTCTTTTGGATCAGGTCCTAAATAACTGACAGTGAGATTTCAGTTGACATTTGCGGGTAGAAACGCATTACCTTGAAGAATTCGTGACATTTCTGCACTTTGGCCTGGTCAACCTCGACGTTCTGCATCGGCATCTGGGGTGTAGTGACATTTTGGGCGATGTCCACTTTTGGCACATCCTGGGCCAACGCCACCTGATGAAATTAAAGATGCGTAATGGAATGAACATTTGGATGATATTATTGAGACTTACGACAAGAACGCATGAGATGAAAGCGACACGAAGCATTTTGCAGTTTGATTGGGAAAACACTTGATATTGAAGTTTCAATTTAACTGATGTATGATTCCGATTTGTGCTTGCCGCTTTTATAAGACTCGGATCTGAATGTTGATAATTGCATAATTGCGATTGTTTTTCTGTTGTTTCTACAATAATTGCGGAGTCGCGACAAGGTAGTCTATGGTTTTGTCTTCGTGTTTGGCAGTACGGAGTTGTTTAACTGGCATCGGAAATGTCTTGACTGCGCACAAAAGTTCGCACTTGCACTAGCAACTTCCTGATCAGGTTCATAATTTTCTGCAATGCAGATTGTTTAATAATGCTAATCCTGGAAAGCAGCCGGGCTCGCTGGACTTCAGTGTTGACAGAGCGTCAATGAAACGGGAAAGCGATGCAGCCTCAGGTCATAAATCCTGTTGGGGAAAAGCAATTTTAAGGTATGCAGTTAGTATAACGGCGTATGTTGTCATGAAAACAATCGCATCTGGACTGTGAGTGACAATACCAAGACGATTTTCTGTTCATATGACAATGTTTTGGGTCATTTTCTAAGTTACCCATGGGCTTAACAGACAAGAGTAAAAATAATGTGGGATCAGCTTACCACTGGGTACTAAATACCATACCGTCTCACCTGTTCAGTTTTCGAAAAAGAAGTTAAACTTTGAGCGTGACAAAAAAGGGAGGAGCATATTAGCCTTTTCTGTGCATATGCTTCTAGAAGCCATGTTAGTTCTGCCAAGAGGACAGAAATGACAGTTGACTGTGGTAATTTTGCCCACACAATGTTTTCGGGACTTTCAAAGAATCAATAAAAACAGCCTCTGGTACTAGTAATCATTCCGCTTGGGAGTGAAGTCTGTCGAATGTGTAAACCAATCCACATTGTGAAAAATGATTAACCTGATCAACGTTGCCAGTAAGTGCGCATTTTTGTGCGCAGTCAATGCATTTCAAATGCCAGTTAAACTACTCCGTACTACCAAACATGAAAACAGAACCATAGCCTACCTTGTCGCGACTTCGCAATTACTGTTAAAACAACAGAAAAACAATCGCAATTATGCAATCATCAACACTGAAATCCAATTCTTATAAAAACAGCAAACACAAATCAGACTTACTATATCAGTCGAAACTTTGAGATCAAGTATCCCTCCAATCAAACTGCAAAATGTTTCGTGCCGCTTTAATTTCATGCGTGCTTGTCGTAAGTCTCCATAAGATCATTCGAATGTTAACTTCATTGCCCATGTTTAATTTCATCAGGTGGCGTTGGCCCAAGATGTGCCGAAAGTGGACATCGTCCAAAATGTCACTACACCCCAGATGCCGATGCAGAACGTCGAGGTCGACCAGGCTAAAGTGCAGAAATGTCACGAATTCTTTAAGGTAACACGTTCTTTCCGCGTGTCAACTGAATCTCACTTACGGTTATTTAGGACCTTATCCAAAAGAAACAGTCTGCAGCACCTTCAACTGCAGCCTTGGATGTTGCTCAGAAAATTGTGGTCGACCACTGTCTTGAAATTCTCCGCAACAAGCTTGAGAAAAAGGCAGAGGACAAAGCTCAAGTCGCCCCAACCCAGATCCGCACCAAGCGGGCACTTTTGCCAACCACCTCGGAAGATGTCATCGACAAACTGGAGGATCTGAACAAATGCAAGGACTTCTTCCAGGAATGGACTGAAAAGAAGGACATGGTGAAGGAAAAACTTGGACAAGCCGGAGTCAGCATGACTCAAGAAAGACTTCTTGGATCCGGCAAGATTGCCGAAGCAATTGCAGACAGAAAGCCGTTGGATCAAGAAAAGATCGAGCTTATTCAAAAGTGCATCCGAATTCTTGACTTCTTGAAGACCCGAAAAAATGCTTAAAACGGTTATCTCACGAGTAGCCTTTCTTTTTGCCTCCTGCTGAATAGAAACAGCTGGGTACCCCTACTATTAATGGTGGTGGGGTTCATGCTTTCTTGCTAGTTTTGCCAAAATCTCTACCTGCAGGAGATTTATAAATAGTCACTATTGAATCAGCAGCTGCTGATCGGAATAAAAAAAGGCGAACTCAAAGACTGATCCCGCGTTTGCAATAAGCTTGATAACCACGGTGAAAGATGGATGATCCAGCCAGTTTGATAAAGCTATGTACTACAAGCTCTCAGAACAAGACGCTCACTGAGAAAAATCAGAATTCAAACAAAGTCCTGAATATATCATTTTGCGCGAGCTATCCGCAGATGGTCATGCTGACACAAATAGGGATATAATTATTAGGTGACGGTAGCCCCGATTTCCTGCTGTCCAGAACTCGACATTTTATGGGGACGTCTCATTCTGAAATTCGTGATGCTTGCCGCAAGCTCTGCAGCATCAATGTCGCGGAGGTGTGTGAAAATCCAGAACGAAATCTTCAAGTTTCCACCAAGGGGGCAGTCCGTGTTTGCGGAGTCAGTTCCTTAAAGCGAAAACACCCGTTAATCCGATAATTTCCCGGAACCATACTACTTTTACCAAAAATATGATCCGAACACGAGTGAGGGGACCTGAGCCTATTAAGTGAATCGGTGAAAGTTGCATCCCGACCCCAGCCGGGCCAGTTTACAATTGTATATGCTACAGGCCGTCAGAGATTTTCAGTTTTACTCCGAATGACAGTGCCCAAAATCTAGGTTAGATAAAGTCGTTCAACAATGCCGAAAGCTCCACTTTACTCGGAGTAAAGTGGTATCGAAGCTGATAACGCCAAAGGAAGCGAGCATCACCAAACAAGCTAGTAATACAAAGGTCTGACAGTTAAAAACCTGTTCTGGCACATTCACTCCGCTTATCCATAGCTACATTCTCCATTCATGCTATAATAAACAATGGTACCGTAAAGGTCAAGCTCTATATCGCGTATCACGAAGAAGAAGTGTGAACAATGTTAACCTGATTTAAGGATTGAGAAACATCTGGATAAATCACATCCTTGGAGGTCTCGTCGATATTGGCGGCTACAGACGTCTGCGTGTCTCTTGGGAAGAACTCACTCAAAACACGTCCAAACTGCCCATCTTTCACCGCCCAAACGGAGAATAAGGGCAACCCATGTGGGATCACTGCACCATCTTTCGTCATGAAGATCAGTCCAGCAATCGGGCCACCCACAGATTTGCTATCTTCCTGTTGCTCTTTCTGTGGAAAGCACAAAATTTATCACGTGTTTTGTTCAAATTTCAAAAAATGGAATCTTACGAATTTGAGAACCAGACTTTCAGTAAGCACTTCAGTATCTGGTGTGAAGACTGCTTGCCGTAGCGAAAACGGCTCAAACTCATTGTAATACGATACTGTCTTTCCTGAGCACATGCAACTTTTGGCCCTGCTTCCTTGCGCACGTTCCCAGACACAAGTTTGCTCTTCTTTCACTCGTTTAGCTTTGATGATATCTTTGATTATTTGCTGTGAAATGGCCTCATCTTGATGACCAGCAGTGTGAGGACGCAGAGCTCTGATGATTTTGAACACTAGCTCGTTTGGACCCCGTTGAGTTTCGACGGTGATTTCTCCATACAGAAGGAGTCTTTCTTTTAAGAGTCCAGGTGGCAGCCACACACCGTTTGCTTGATATACCGTATTGAGTTCGTCAATGACGTAGTGATCAGTGGCGTTCAGCAGCACAAGGAAGGCTCTTAAATCAGAGAGCGTTTGGAGGCGTATACGTAAGGACCAGGTGGGTTTTGTGAGCTCACCTTAAACAATACTTCCTCGTGACTGCCACTTTGTACAAACCGATGTTGCTGATGATATGGTTGTTTCCGGGTGGATGCTCAAGGAAGATCACATCGTCTTGGGGAACGCTATATCTGTAGAATAAAGAAGAATGAGCCTGCCACGGATTCAGTTGAGGGCTGCTGTTACCCAGTGGACGCTTTGGCAACAAGGGCTTCTTGATCTGCATTTTTAGCATTTCTGAAATGTGGCTGTTTCACCGGATAATCCGTCAAATAGAGGACGTTGTCTCTTGCAGTTTGAAACCTTCAGAAAGTAACACATTTTAGTCGTACTATATTGGTGTGCTGCCATATGCAGCGCTTGGGGAAAAATTATAATTTCGGGACCGAACTGGAAAAATATTGTCTTAAAAAATGATCCCTTTGATAAAATTTATCAAAACAAAGACTGTTTTTTTTCGGATGTTACGAAATTACTTTGAAAACCCCCGCTTGCAAGAAAATCGTGCCCTGACCGCAATAAGGATCTGTGGAGCAGATCTCTCAGGTGGGTGTGATAATTACACCCTCCCCCCCCCCCAAAACAAATCGAATTACCCGACAATTTCCCTGACCATCAGCTCTTCTCCTTTGTCCGTCACTGGAACTAGTTGAGGGAGGTGACCAATCAACTTCAAAACTGGAATCTGATCCTCTGATTCCCGCCGAGCTGGAAACCGAACTGCTTTCAAGTCTAGCATGGCTTGATTATTCACCAAGTTACCTGAAGTTATTCGGAGTCGTCTTGCAATCCATCTTAAGCACGTTAGCTCCCGGTACAAAATCGGCTTGAGAACCTGCAATAAGCTAGCAGCACTGCAGAGAAAAGCGCTTGCAGCCGCCGCCTCGATTGAAAGCTGGCCCCATCTTGAAAAACGATCAGCGAGTCCCAACGATAATAGTGATACTGCGATCAGAAAGAAGAAAATGCACTTTGTCAGTGACCTCCATTGAATCTTGAACAGGGTGCAGGTCAAACGCATACAGCAAGATCTCGACGTTGCAACAGGCATGACCGCGAACCATCAATCAAGTGCAACAACCTGCTCCTGCTACAGCCATCTATGAAATTCGATATTGGTTTTCGTTATCGTTTATTGACACGAAATTCAGCGAGTGTTTAAACGCTTGTCGGGTAGATAAATGCCTCCCGTTGAATCAATATCTCTCAACACGAATAAAGGGCCCGGTAACAAATACCTGAAATACACCATGGCAAACTGACAAAATCGAAATTTAGTGGACGTTGGCTGTTTTGATCCATTCGGATATTTCTTTCTCAGCGTGAGCACGATCATCGTTATGTCTATTGCCGAGGAAGAGTCTAAGGGATACCTTTAAATTACGAAATTTTGACGTGGTATCTTGCACTTGGTGTTCGATGAATTCCAGCATGTTGATCCGGAGAAACTCCTGTACAAATTCTCCTTCTCTAGAATAATTGACATGGGTGGTCGAACCCGGCAGATTCGATTTCACAAGATCCCTCAGAAAATCGCGCCACTTTTTCGGAGTCGAACTGCTTGCTGTCATTTTGAAAATTCGCAATAAAGAAATGACCGTAAACGTGGAAGTAAGTAAACTCCACAATAAAGTATGGTACGTAATCAGCAAATTCACAGAGCAAGACTTTGCGGAACCTAAAGGTCGATGCAGTGACATGGCAAGTACAGTAAACTAAAAGTTCAAATATGATAAAGAATTGCAGGTCAGCTTTCACATTTCACTCAGACGGGGAACATATTTCATTTTCGCAAATCATTCAGCGTGGAAGAAGATGGAGTCTCATGAATGGTCAGATGTTGTTCATCAATTTCTCGAGAACAGAATCATCGATCGCCGGCAGTACAAAAAGGACAAGCTAAAGATCTGGAGACCCGACATGTGAGTACTGTAATACGTATCTCATACCGAGATTTTGTAACTGGTATATTCTGTATGGACACAATTCGTTACAGTGATCTCTTCATGATTTTCGTATGCAAGAAATACATGGAAGCTAGACTCAAGGGTGAATCTGGGGAACTCACGAGATACAGCATGTGGAAAGACGTTCTGGAGTTCTCGCTACAATTAAACAACCAGTCATACTCCTCGTTCAGCACGACGAGGTTGCTGGAGTGGTTATTATCGGCTGTAAAAGATAGCAGTGTGGACGAGAAATTCGGTGACGAGACGCCGCTATCGATGGCTAGTGGAAAAAGCAGTGACCATCTTGTGAAAGGTCTTGAACTTGAATTATTAAAGGCAAAGTTAAAGTCTGGAAATGCGGTGAACTGACTGAAATTTATTCGATACTTTGAACGAATAAAGACTTCTCTGCGGTTTAAGCCGTGACGCACACGACGGCAGGTTTCCTCTTCAAGCTTGTTTGGTTCTCATATTAATAAAATACGGTCATCTTCTAAACGGTTGATTCTGCTGTGGGTCAACACAGACTGGATCGACGAAACGAATTGTTAAAATCCGAAAAACCTGTGATGTGAGAACTTTCATCGATTGACTTGGAGCAAGTTCAAAACGACTCCTTTGGGGTATAGCACCCACTTTGCCGCATTGTATTTTGCTCGATTGCCGAGCGGACGTAGCCGTTTCTCTGTACGTCGAATTTCTCGAGACTGGAGTTCACAACCCCAGTTTGGTGGACCGTTAAAGTTCTAGAAACTTCGGATTTCTAAACACTGCTGTTTATAAGTTTCGTGAAACTCCTTGCCAAAAGGCGGCAAGATGTATTTACAGTCTTTCTGGTCGATGCTGTTTCATCCCCAAGTTTTCTTTCACCGCCTGTTTAGTGATCAGTTCTACTTACCTGGGTGGTTGGTTATGGTTTTCATCGTAAAATAATTTCCGTGCTTTATTTGCTTGACGAAGTTTGCCGTGGATGAACGTAATTTATTCTGATTTCGTAAAAACCACGGTGCTTTACAAAACTTTACCGGGATGAGCGTGAAAGAACACAAACGTTTGGTAGCCGGAGTATGCAGATTATGACGGTATAATTTCCTGAATCTCAATTTCCTGATTGTGGCCTGATTGGTTGTTTTAGGAACCGTGTGGGCCTGGAATGTGCGCGTCTGCGCAAGCGATCACGCACTTTCCCATATCCAATATCCGAACCCTAATGACTCGACGATACTAAAGAAGAAAACAGAAAACCACGGAATAAAACGGAGTTTGTTGTTTCAGTGATGCTGCATCGTCATCGAAAACGACCACACCGATTACGGCATCAGTTCCACTTTGAAAATCGAAAGTTGACCGCTAGCTACAAATAAAAAGTTCTTAATAAACGCCAAAGAACGGTAGATTTCGGCCATTAATAAAAGCCCAGTTCAAAATAAGCACAAACTGTCAGTGTAATAATATCAGGACTTTGGTCAGAAAATCAAAAGCAAGCAACAGCGACGAATTGACAAATTGGAAATTACCCTTGGAATTCAGGAAAGATGTCAGGATCGCGTATCCTGCACTTCTTTGGTTCTTATTGATCATCTTCATCGTCTTCTGATGCAGATTCTCCAGCTTCGAATTTGACTAGGTTGCGGATTTGAAGGGCCCGTTTAGCAATAGTCAGTTGTTGGTGCTTTTTGGCATGGTGGTGGATAGCTTCAGAAATTTCCTTGTCCCTGTCAATGTAGTCAGTCAGTCGAATGTCGACCAGATTCTCCAGGGGTCCCATCTGGAACATATCCAACAGCTGAATGATATCCATAAAATGTTCTTTCAACATGGAAAATAAATCAGTGCAAGGAACGTTTCCAGGACAGCACTTGAGTAATCTTTCATCATCAGTTGATTCGTTTGTTTCTCCTTCATTTCAGTCGTGAACATGGCGGCGAAAACTGGCGAACGAGAAGACAGGATGACTTTATGAGCAGAAATACTGGTGTCTTCACTCGAGATCAGTTGGACATCCGAAGGAAGTGCGCCAATAGCGTCTTGCAGAACACTGGCCGTTGTTTTGGAAAGGCTAGTTATCACTGAGAGCCTTTTCATGGCGATTTCGAACATCTCACCGAAGTAACCGCCGTGGTCCAGGTACAGTTCAACGAAGTTGTGACCTGGCTTTAAATACACGGAAATTTGCTTTCGGTCATGGTCGGTCAAAATATTTATGGCATCTCCGTCGTCTCCAGATAATGTTCCCGTGAGATATCCCCAGAAGCTGTCTTGATAATCAAAACTTTCTCCAAAGTCTCCCGTGTCAAAAGTCTTCACATTAACATGCCTTCCGATGTACGGCTCCAATAATCGATCAAAATCTGAATCCATCTCGTAAGCCCGAAAATATATGCACAAAAAAGAAAATGGAAACTTGTCTGTTAAAGAGTCGAAAAATGCAGCTACAGTTCAAGGTTTGAAGTAGACTGACTGACGGCTTTCTGCGGTGGCTGGCAAAAAGGGGCACTGAACTCTTCAACGGGCTCAAAGGCTCAACCGAACAAATAACCGAACCAAACCCAGCCAAACCGGGCCAAAGTGCACCAGACCGATTTAGACCGAAACAAATCAACCCGAGCCAAACCGAACGGCTGGCTGGTTGGCTGGCTGGGGTGGCTTTTTGAGGTCCTCAGTCGACCGACTTCCTGACCGTTTTCTTGAACGATTTTTTAAAACTTTTCAAAACCTTTTCCTTTGTTCTCAGAGTCAACAACACGACTTTTTAAGAGTGTGAGTCAACGGACCGGGGTTTTAAAAACGATTAGGTCACACAATCCAAGCGTGCACGCTTTCCTATTGTCTGCGCGCCTTCTCCAATAACTTCTTTAGTTCTCAAAATCTACTTGACAGCGTTTTGGGCGCGCTTTTCAACGGAAACAGTTTTCAGCTCCAGTCTTTTTTTATCTAATTTTTTCCAATACTAGTATCGGGGTATTTGGTTATTTTTTTCTCGCTTTTTGTCTCGTAACGATTCGCGGGGACAAAATGGAGGAGCAAAGCTCTCTCCATATGGAAACTGCACAGCGATGCAGTTTTCCAAAGCATATTTATTTCATACATGAAATCGTATATAAAATCTGCGCAAGAGAGCTAATTCTGCTCTGTCACGCCGCCTCTAATTCGCTGATGACAGGACTGATCACAATCCTGATTGGCCGGAATTAAAGTCTGCTTGGTACGTTGACTGTACATGCGTGGCGTGCCATGTCTTTCCTTTTCGTGTGCCATTTTTAACAGAAAGAGCAGGTTCACTCAGAAAATTCAAACATCGAATGCCACATAACCCGAAAAGTCATTCGTATTTTCTTTTTGCTTTTTCGTAAATCGTAGAACTGATGTACATATTGAATTGATGTGGTCCTGCTATGTCAGTGAGCCTTTCTTTGTGGTGGCCAAATCGAGCAACGCTTCTAGCCAGTCTTGCCGCGTTTTCCTAATTGCAGCAGCGCTTTCTGCGCTTTTCTGCGTTTTGTGCGTTTTTTGAGCGCAAACTGAGCGCAGGACGTGAGAAAAACGCAACGCAAGCGCAACGGCTTTTTTATCCAAGCGCAACGTCATTTTTAGAAATTTTGGCGCAACGGCAACGGTTAATTTCGGCTGACGAACTAGAATAGAGAGAAGTATCAATGTCTTTTCCAGATTTCTAGATGAGTTTTTTTGGGCATTTTGTAGCCCGATTGGTGTTAAGAGTTTCAAACATGGCCGACAAAATTTTGGGCCTTTGGGAATTGCAAAATACTTCGAAGATCAGCGTTCTGCCGTGTAGACATTGGATTTACTTGCCTAGCTGCGAGAAGCTAAAAGTAAAAACCGCGGTTTCTTGGTTTGGTTAAAATTGCCCTTCTCAGTATTTTTTATTCGAAAGCGTTAGCGCACAGCTAAAACGGCAAATTTTGGATAGCGCAAGCGCAAGCGCAACGCAGATCTTCAACAAAACTATAGCGCAAGCGCAGGTCGGAAACCAGAAAACGCGGCAACACTGCTTCTAGCACGGTGCAACAACTCTAGCCCAAAATCGATGTTTTGCAGATTTTCTGAAATACCGCGGAAGGATTTGTTCAGAATTTGTTTAGAAAATCGTGCACCCATCTGATGCATTGACAAAAGCCTGCACTAAGAGAGGCATTATATAACCAAATTCTCAACATAAAGTATGATTCCAGTTTTGGGGTTACAATCACAGTTTTTAATCAATACCAGTCCCACCGAAAGTACGATCTCGAAACAGTCGCCTTCCAAGCAAAAGTTTGCAAACGCAGCTCAGAGACTGACTACCACAACGCGATGCACTCTGTGCCGTATCTCAAGTCTCCACTAGCTGCCATATGTCGCAATCGAAATTTCGATTTCTGTCGAGGAGCCGAAAGAATTTTCAAGTGTCCTTTCAGATTCCACAAGCATACGCCCTGTTGCAGTCTCCTCTGCTGCACTGGAAAGGATGATGGTAGATCGAGATAGCCGGCATACAAGAAATCTGCTGTCTCTGTACATTACCGTAATGACCGAATTAGAAGCCCCCCCCCCCGTAATAGAAGCCCAATTTCCGGCCGTTCCTTTAAAATAGAAGCCC
>JAQIWT010000498.1:0-19078 GCA_034696485.1 Isohypsibius dastychi
CAATATTCGAAGAAAAAATATTGTTATCAATTATCATATTGAAATATCGATAATTTTATCATATTGGGCCAACACTAGGGTCAACGGAGCCACATTTTCAAAAGTGACGTCACCGGAAGTGACTTTACGACCGGAAGTTACGTCATGACCGGAAGTGACATCATAAACGTTACTTTGTAGTTTTTTTCAAAAAAAAATTCTCCCAGTTTTGTTCTCTAGAAAATTTTTTTTGTTACTTTTTTCTGACTTTTCCTGAGAAGGGGGCTGGGGGGGGGGGCAGTATGCCGGCTCGCCAGAGGCCGGCATTGAGTGAATTCGCTCATCAGAGCGTTTTTCCGAGAAATATTTTCATCTCGGTGTTTTCAACTGTGCAGTGTTCATTTGGTTCAAATTGATATTAAGTTTTGGCTTTGTTTTCTTAGATTCGACTTGGCGGTGCATGATATGTCAGTTTGTCTACCTGGAAGAGCCAAAAGCCTCCATGTGTTTCTGTCGGAAGAAAGAGAACCCCGACTTTCATCCTCAACAAACTCCTCATTCATGCGGCGAAATTTGCGGGAAAGGAAGCTCGAAAGGTAATGCCGGTCAAGGATGTGAGCATCCCTGTATTTGTCTGTGCCATCCCGGCCCATGTCCACCCTGCCAACGTCTAGTCACTCGAACCTGCGGATGTGGAAAAGTTAAAGCGCAGGAGCAGTGCTCTTCATCATCCGTCCTTGTTTGTTCGAACATTTGCGAGAAACTGCTGGATTGTGGCAGTCACAAATGCCAACAAACTTGTCACACCGGAAGCTGCTCACCCTGTCCGGTTACTGTTGATAAGTTCTGCTACTGTGGAGTGCATTCCAAGTTGGTTTCATGTCGATTATCAGTGGGGAATGAGTTTAGCTGCGGCGAAGTATGCAACCGGAAACTGGAATGTGGGAACCATGTTTGTGGGAAAAAGTGCCATGCTGGTGCATGTGGACCGTGTTCGCGTGATCCCGGACTTGTGACGCGCTGTCCATGTGGCAAACATCCCCTGATGACGCAGCGCAAATCGTGTTTGAATGAGATTCCGGGATGTGGAGAGATATGTGGGAAGATGCTGATGAGTTGTGGATCGGAAAAGAAGCGGCATTTCTGCGAGAGCGATTGTCATGATGGAGAGTGTCCGGCATGTCATAAGCGGACGGAGGTGAATTGTGCGTGCCGATCGTCGACGAAAGTGGTCACCTGTGTGGATATTGGACCGGAAGTGTTGAATTGGCGATGTGAGAAGCGATGTGGGAAGAAGATGATGTGTGGCAGACATAAATGCGAGAATATCTGCTGTAATTTTGATGAGCATGTCTGTCTGAAAGTGTGTGGGAAGAAGCTGGGATGTGGACTGCATAACTGTCAGGATCCGTGTGGACATTTCGGAGCATGTCGCAGATGCTACAATACTGACTTTCAAGAACGGACCTGCAAGTGAGTGACTCAAGTACAGTATCTTTGCGCGAAATGATTGCTGAAACTTTTTCGTTCTTGGAATTATGAACTGCTCGTTGTTGATTTAACATTGTTTCTTTTCTCAGTTGTGGGTTTACGGTGCAGCTTCCACCGATACCATGTGGAGCACCTCTTCCCGATTGTCCCAAGCCGTGCTCCTTGAATCACCCATGTGGTCATCCTCCAACTCATCTATGTCATGGCGATGCACATTGTCCTCCTTGTACTTTTCTGTGTGAAAAGAGATGTTTCGGAGATCACGAATCACGACGGAATGTTCCATGTCATATCGCTGGCGTTTCATGTGGCAAATTGTGTGGCATGTCATTGCCTTGTGGTGTTCATTCGTGCCGCAAAGTCTGTCATGCGGGAGCTTGTCAGACGGAAAAGTAAGTTGGAATAGTCACTAAAATGTCGTTGCGTATTTAACGAATTTTCTTGTTCTTGTGAGTTGCAGTGAAAAATGTCAACAAGCCTGTACATTGGTCACCCGGAAGTGTGGTCATCAATGTGGAGCGTCGTGCCATGGTCAGAGCAAATGCCCCGTTACTCTTTGCAAAGCTCCCGTTGAAGTGACCTGCGAATGTAAACTGCGAAAAATGAAAGTCGTCTGCCATCAGCATGACACGTTACTTAAGGAATACCTGAAAAGAAAGGATGTGCCGTTGAAAGATGTCAAAATTGACGACTTTCGATTCGCCATGCCAACCGATGTGTGAGTCCATATTTTATCGTTCATCTGTAATGTTGGGACGTATGGTAATGTTGTTCCGTTTTAGGCTAGAATGTGATGATGAATGTCGTCGAGTTGACCGGAATGCCAAACTGGCAGGAGCGTTGAATATCGGGGAGAATGAGCCGGCAGTAGATGGAGATGTGGCTGGCCCGCCGGTTTATACCGAAACTCTCAGGCAATACTGTCGAGACAATCTTCGATGGGCAACTCGAATCGAAGAGTCCATCATCTCTCTTATCGAGAGTTTGAAAGAGAATCGCAGTAAAAGGTGAGACGGAAAATCTCTTTTTTCATGGTGACCTTTGGTTTGAGTGAATGTGTGTTTCAGAAGAGTTCATCAGTTTCAGCCAATGTATCACGAGCAGAGAAAGTACCTTCGTGATTTGGCCAGTTATTATGGTTGTGAAACGCAGAGTTACGATCATGAGCCTCTTCGGACAGTTTCATTGATCGCTAAAACGGATTCGGTCCTAATTCCAACCACTCCACTCTATAAGCTGATTGCTGCTGAGAGACCAGCTAGACAAGTTGCATTGTGTCCTATAAAAACTTCGAGTTTGACGCAAGAGAAAGTTCAGCCAACGGAGAAGGCAAGGAGCTGGCCTAAGGAGGTACCCAGATTCGAGCCGCAACGGAATCGCTTCGATGCTATTGATTACTTTGATGTCACTGATTAGAATTTATTGTGATTTTCTGAAGCCCTGTGCTGCTACTTTGTTATGAAGAAGCATTCAGGTTTATACAGAGTAGCAGTGAGTTAGCATGTTCTGCGCCGTCCTTCTGATCGTGGAAAGAAATTTACCTTGACTAAGTTGTGGTCATGGAATAAAATTCGTGTGACATGTTCTCTTGACGAAATTGGTATTCGGTTATACGAGCTGAAGAAATTGTTTATGACTGATCCACCGCCCGCTGGGTTTAGACAAACACTTTTGAGAAAATCTACGAGCTGACCTCTAAGAAACTTGGAAAAAGCAACTGGGGTACATCGTTTCTTGGTAATTTTCAGTATTTATTTTACGCAAGAGCACGAAAGCAATTTTTTCCGAACGGAAAGCTCGGAATTTGAAGGACGGTGAACCCGACCTGTCATCCGTCAATTATCGAAACCTTTCCAAACTATCGCCAGGAGCCTACATGAGCTCCGAAAAACCAGCTGGAGTTTCGAAAAAATGGGGATGAGTGAAGATGATCCCTGCAATTAAAAGAATAAGGTACCCTGTGGCTGCTTCCCACCTTCGAATCAATGAATAAGCGTACACCTATTCGTGCTCACATCCTGCAATTAGCCGATGGTGCCGCATCCTATTTGCTAGTATCTTAATATAACCATGGAGGTCGTCAGGTCAACCACTGAAGCATAGTAAATCCTCAAGCTCAAGGCTTCACTTAATTTTTGCAGGTTGTTCAAGAAACGACTGCGCTTATGGGTCCGCATCAACTTCAAACCGCTACTTTCCTCCTGTTCATATATTGGGAACCTTTTAAGTGCGCACTAGATACACGTCTTCACGTGGAAATTCTGACCTATGGTGCATTTGATCAAACTGTTGGTTCACTGGCCTACCACATTCCAGTCGCCGACAAAGCCATGTCCTTCATTCGCTCGGAATATGACAGCAAAGTCCGCTTCACGCACACGTATTTGTACGATGTTAATATGACCAGTTGTCCACAAATGATGTCTCAAGTTGATGTCATGCTATCAGAGTGGTACTACAATAAACGCGTCCTCGCAGATTTGTACGTCATCATATCACCATGTGAGTAGAATTTGTAAGTGCAACTGGAAATCCGACGCCATTTTGATTTTTTCAAGTATGCACTGAGTGGGCGCAGACCGTGCGACTTGTGGGCAACTGGAACATACTTCTCATCTCGGGGTGTGTTGTCAAATGAAAACGAATGACAATAGTTCAAGTGACCAACGTTTTGTCTCAGCGGAGTGGGGTTTAGTGGTGATACGGTACGCAACCCCCTGGCACCAACTTGGCTAACTACAACAACCATACTCACGTCGAATCATTTGAACCTCTTAACTGACACATTCAGGTATTACGGATGGACATCCATATATGTCATGTTCGACGACACAGTTCCCTTGTACATCGGATTATCAACCCCCATCATCCGCAAAATTCAGAGCGTCAAGGGGAATCAGTTGGTCATAATGAAGACACCGACCACTGCTCCGAACGAAAAATTGGAGCGAGTTCTTCGCGAATTCTCAGATCACAGCCGAGGTATCGCTAAGGGGGGAGGGGGGACGGATGACCTGCTTGATTCTTCACTTTTTGTTTTTCAGTGTTGATTTGTTTTGGTACACAGGACAGTGTTCGCAGCTTGATGGTACACAACACTCCCTAAGTCTCAATGTGACTACTGATCTTCCGATGTTCTAGATTGTGGCATCCACGCTCAATATGACGTATGGAGAGCACGTAACTAGCTTACATCCCACTTATCATTTCATGTAGATTTAAAAACCTTCCCCTTAAGGTCTTCATCGCATTGGATGTCACCAACTACAGACAACCTGACCACATGTGGTGGCGTAGGAACGACAGCCATGATGCAATCGCGCGTGATGCCCTGCGATCTCTAATCGTGCTATCAACTGATCAAACCACTTTCGACGCACCCGGTGGGGTAACACGGGCGGAATGGATTGACTGGTGTCGAATTAAATATAACTCTTCACTTGTCGCTGAAACGACGGTGGGGAATCGCCCTGATCGTGACCTAGAGTATTAATTGGTAATTTTGTTTACAGCCTTGGGGAATACTCAGCAGTGCGTACGTCGCGTTCCTGATTCTTGCAAAGGTTATTCCGTTTAAAATTCAAACAGTCTAGTACCGTACTCCTCGAATTATAAACCTGTCTCTTTTTTTCGAAGCAATGTTTCAAAATGTCACATGTTGAAAAACAAAATATGTTTTTCATCAGGGGGACCTTTCGAAAACGAGGTTATCTGGTACTATATTACGGTGGGGGGGGGGGGGGGGGGTAATTCGGACAGTACGGAATATATGTTTTTCCAGGTATCGTCTGAGCTTGAAGTGGGTGATCCCGTTCTCCAAGATGGAACAGCTCTTGCTGGACGCTTCTTTAATCGGTCTTTTCATTTGAACTACACATCGGTTTATATGAGTGCAATTGGCGCGAGAAGTGCAGAGGCCTTTCTGCTCGACTTTAACGAATCATCCGGCCGATTCGATGTTGGTCACATGCACAGACCCAGACAAACTCTGACATAACCCACTTCTTGTCATATTCTAGCCAAAAATTATCAGAAATAAATATGGTCAATTCAACATTATGGAACGGGTCGATTGGGGAGGCATGCAGGGGATGAGTCCACCGTTGAATGAGCCTTTCTGTGGATATCGCGGTGATCGGCCGATTTGTCGGGGAATAGGTCAGCTAGCATGCTATACGTACGAATATCCCAATGAAGTTAACCTTTGTTAATCAGATACCACCCTCATCACTGCTGTGACATGCTCATTGGCGGCGACGGCATTTCTTTTGGTGATTGGAATGGCTGTAGTGTGGAGGTTTGGAATTTCCAAGTCTAGGTGAAGTAAAATGAGCCGTCTATTTCATTCGATGTTCTGCAGGAAAAATCATGCTGAACTGTGGTGGAATATTGAGAACGTAGAGAAATTGGTTGAAGCTTGATCCTCATCCATTTTTTCTCTGAGCACTGTGTGTTCCGGTATTTTGAGCTCTTTGGCCTCAGGATAAAGCTTGTACAGGCTCTGTACGTATTCGCGATGGAAATCTATGAACATGGAAGCTCACTCGAAAACGCCGCCGCCGACAGGCGCGATATGTTTGTCACGGCAAAAAAGCGATTGACTAAGGTGGCCGTTGCGACTTGCGAGTCAGCTAATGTTCTCCAATGTACAAGTCATTAACTGATTTCGACTCTGCTGTACTTGAATGCTTGTCTTCAGTTGTGTCTGTACTGTATACCAGGCACCTTACTGTCAGCAGGCCAGGGGGGCTACAGAAAATTAGCGATTCCTGCACCTTTGCACTAACGTGTTTGTTGATTGTGTACTCGTGATATGGAGCTGTATTGACCACTTGACCCCGTAGAGAATGTCTCAGGACGCTTCATTTTACTTCTACCGTAATCTCGGTATCACTGGCTTTTTTATCTCGAGTCAGGCAGTTATCGAGTTTTAAGGGCAGGTGCACAGCCTGTTAAGAGACTCCTCGACATCTGACAATTCATGGAATATTACGGAGATCGAACAGAAGTGATGGCAGCAATGAGCTCATTAACATAAACGCCGACAATCTCACTCTTAGACTTCTGGACCTGTCGAATCAGCTCGATCTTCGGGGCCGCACCTTTCTCAACCAGTTTGGCTAGATATGATTTCATGAGGTCTTTGAATGCCATAGCATCACTAGAGTAGCCCCCACGGTCAGTGCGCCAGGAATCCAAGCCATCACAAGTTAGAGTCCGAAAATAGACAGGGATAGCTTGCCAGCCAGCTCCGACCCGGTACGACAGCTTAGTGTCGTAAGTGCAATTATAACCGAAAGCTATCCACGATTTCCCAAACTCCAAGTCACCAAGGAGGCCAGGAGTTGCAATCTCTTCTAGAAAACGGGGGAACTCTCCACTTGCATCCTGGAGGGATGAGTTGCTGGTTGTAAGCGATAGAATTCCTGATGAATCATCTGTCCAAAATAAATAATTGAGCAGTTTCTGTTATTCGAAAGAGACTCAGGAGACGAAATGTGAATGCGATATGCTTACTCGACGCTGATGTAGTATCGACCAAGGAAGCTAGAACAGCCAATGCAACAGTTTGCAAAAGATAGCATTTCATTTTGTCAGCGAATGAGTAGATGCAGTGTAAAAGCTAGAATTCATAAAGTGAAACTGATCACCGGTTGGAAGTGAAGTGCAGCCTTTGTGACACCTCGAAGACGCAATCTGTATTGGCGATCTAAACCCTGGAGCCGTGGGTCCATCTTAACTTGATAATGGAATATTCCAATTAAACATGTTTTCTCTGCTTCTTGTGCGCGATTAACTAACGCTCATATATGCGAACAGACAGCCGTATGATGAAAAGGAGGGGGTGCTCCGAAAAGCTCCTCATGAAAATGGCGGTGTTTTGGGATTCAGCTACTCTAGATAAATTCAGTTACTTTCAAGAAGTACTCCGATAAATTGGAGGTGTAATGTTTTGATGTCGTAAATCAAGACCGCAACTGCGACTGTTTACCAACTCCCCAAGACTGGGGGGTCTTGATTGACTTAATCAAAAATCTCTACCTCCAGTTTATTGGGAGGATAGAGCATTTGAAATGTCTTTATTTTGGGTGGATTGGGGGTGGTATTTCGGGCAATACTTATAAAATATGTTTTTTTGTGTCCGGGTATCTTTTGTGCTTGAAGTGGGAGATCCTGTTCTCCAAGATGGAACAGCCCTAGCTGGACGCTTCTTTAACCGATCTTTCCATTTAAACTACACATCGGTTTACATGAGTGCAATTGGCGCGAGAAGTGCACAGGCCTTTCTGCTCGACTTTAACGAAACCTCCGGCCGCTTCGAAGTTAGTCCCATGCAGTGGCCCAGGCAAGTTCTGGCACAACTCACATCTTTTCTGCTTCTAGCCAAAAATCAGCAGAAATGAATATGGTCAATTCAACATTATGGAACGGGTCGATTGGGGAGGCATGCAGGGGATGAGTCCACCGTTGAATGAGCCTTTCTGTGGATATCGCGGTGATCGGCCGATTTGTCGGGGAACAGGTCGGCTAGCATGTTATACGTACGAATATCCCAATGAAGTTACCCTTTGTTAATCAGATACCACCCTCATCACTGCTGTGACATGCTCATTGGCGGCGACGGCATTTTTTCTGGTGATTGGAATGGCTGTAGTGTGGAGGTTCGGAATTTCCGAGTCTAGTTGGCATAAAATGAGCAGTGAGCTTTCATTCGATGATTTGCAGGAAAAATCATGCTGACCTGTGGTGGAATATTGAGAACGTAAACAAATTACTCGAAGCCTGACCCCCATACGTTTTCTATGAACACTGTGCGTTCCGGTATTTTGAGCTCTTTGGCCTCAGGATGAAAGCGTGCCATGACATGTCGTAGGGTAGGCCACCTGTTGCAGTCAGAATTTTCGTTGTAGAACTTTCGTTGCCAAACTTCTCGTTGACAAGAAATCTCTTTGTCTCCTGACCTCGTAGGCAAAAGGTTTCGTAGTTTGAGGATTCGTGGTTATGGTGTTCTGGGGCTCTATGGTCTTTTACAGTCTCTTGCCCACTCGTGAATCGTCTAGATTGCTTTTAGTTTCAATTACAAGGTCTTTCACAAGCAAACGTCTAACCGGGAAATCTCAGTACCATGAACCGCCTACTACGATACTGCGTGAATACAAAATGTTACGACAACGAGAGCTCGAAAAGTCAAGACTACGAGAGGTTAACAACGAAACCTAAAGACTACGAGACGTCTGCGTACGAAAGTTCATCGGATTTTGGCAGGTGCACAGTCTGTAACAGGGTCAGTTTGAAATACTTCGTGAAATCTGACAATTCAAGTAATATCACGGACATCGACAAGAAATGATGGCACCAATGAGCTCATCAGCATGCAAGCCCACTATCTCACTCTTGGAGTTGAAGACTTGTCGAATCAGCTCAATCTTGGGGGCCGCACCTTTCTCAACCAGTTTGGCTAGATATGATTTCATGAGGTCTTTGAATGCCGTTGCATCACTAGGATGGTCTTCTCGTTTGGTGTGCCAAATATCCATTCCATCGCAAGTGAGCGTCCGAAAATCGACCGGGATAGCTTGCCAGCCAGCTCCGACCAGGTACAATAGCGTAGTGTTGTAAGTGCAATTATAACCGAAAGTTATCCATGATTTCCCAAACTCCAGGTCACCAAGGAGGCCAGGAGTGGCAATCTCATCTAGAAAGCGTGAGAAATCTCGACTCGTCTCGTTGGTGGATGAGTTGCTGGTTGTGACCGACGGAATTTCCAGAGACACGTCTACATAATTGAATCAAAGGTACTCAAGAGATGAAATGTGCGCGCGATATGCTTACTTGACGCTGATGCAGCATCGAGCAAGGAAGCCAGAACAGCCAATGCAACAGTTTGAAAAAGATGGCATTTCATTTTGTCAGCAAATGAGCAGGTGTTGTGTAAAGGCTAAAATTCACAAAGTGAAACTTGTAACCGGGTTGGAAGTGAAGTAGAGACTACGTGAAACTTTGAAGCCGCAATCTTTATTTGCGATCTGAACCCTGGAGCATCATCCACCTCAACTTGATAATGAAATATTCCAAACAGGCTTTTTCTCTACTCATTGTGAGCGATCAACTAACGCCCATATACGCAATCAGCCGTTAACAAATTTCAACTTATTGAATAGGACTAGACCATACACAGAACTGCCCCCCCCCCCCATTATCCGGACCATAGCATGTCATCCTGGGAATGCCGACATCTAATTTAACCAATCAGAACTTTGCTCAATGCTGAAACGTTCTAGCAACGTGTTTAATAAGGTTGTCTCTCCACCTCGAGCGTGCATGCCCACCACTCTTCACATATCATATATAATACAGAAATATGGGATGGGAATGCTGATGTACACATAGATCCATAGAAAAATGTGATTTTCACCGAAAATCATCATTCCGCAGAAATGTCGGAAAATTCAAGCTCAGACTGGAACAACTCATCAACCGGCACAAATTCCAGCTCCCTGAGAACACCGAGCCAATCCGAACTATACGTCTGGTTCAGCACCATGCTGTCAGTCGCGTACATCGGGAGTCTATTCTACATCATCCTCTTGATTTCCCTCCTAGTTTCCCGAAAATACAAATCGGGCTCAGAAATCCTACTGCTTCATCTCTTCTTATGCGAACTGTCAGCCTGTTGCTTCTTCGTTCCCGTCTCGACTATTCAGACATTCTACTTCTACACTGGCCGTCAAACATCAATCCCATGCCAACATCTCTCACCAACAGCCATGATCCAGATTCATGCTAATCATTACGCAACGCTCCTATTAGCGATCAACCGTTTCATCGCCATAGTCTACCCACTTCAGTACAGAAGATGGTCCTCCAAATTGGTGACCTTTTTGACGATCATCTCAGGTTGGATGATCGCAATCGCTCTCAACATGCCGACCATGTATGGAGTTGGTGCAAGGTACTTGGAGTTCCCCAAAGGATCCAATTTCTGTCGACTGGAAATTCTCCCGGGAATGTACGCGCATATCTGGGCAGCGTTAAGCGTCTACTTTCCACTCTGTCTTAGTCTTCTGATATATTCGGTTATATACGTCAAAACATTGTTCCGGAATAATCGCGTTCAGGCGGTTAAGGGTGGCGTCGCCGAGAGGATCTTCAAGAAAAAGGTCAGACTTGTCCGGATATTGTTTCTATGTTCACTGTGGTACGCGGCCTGCTTTCTCACTCCATCAGTCTATCAACTCATCGTCAGAATCATGTCACCACGTGTTCTGCTGTGGTGGCGATTTGTTCTGCTGCTGGGATATGTCGTCAGTCCAGTAAGAATACTATCTAACTTCAGTTACGGACCACCTCCCCCTTGTCTGTTTTACTTTACAAGCGAAGCGGAAGCAGTCTCGCTCCCGCGACTTGGGGGTGGGGGTATATCTAAAAAAATTTCTCAACCTTTAAATTAACCCCCCCCCCCGATCGGATGTTAATTTGACGTACCAGTAAACAACTGCAAGATTCGAGGTAAAACATGGTTTCTGTGAGCATTCGAGAAAGTGCTCTTGATTGAAAACTTGATTAAATTTGACGAACCAAGCAAACTTTCAATCAAGAGCACTTTTTCGAATGCTCACAGAAACCATGTTTTACCTCGAATCCGTCCACAAAAATTCACAAACAAGCATGACATGTTGCTCTACGATATTTTGAGCTGAAAATAGGAGCTGGTCTTATTAAACGATGAGGAAAATTAGTGGCAATCTTGCCGAGCGGACCCCAATGTTAAGTCTATGGTGGCAATCTTGCAGTTGTTTACTGGTAGCTTGAGCTTATATGTTCGTTCTTTTATAGTTCGTGTTTTTCTCCTTGAACGCCGATTATCGCAATGGATTATTGAAACTTTGTCGGAAAGCATCGCTAGTTGCAGCGATGGCGACGGATGGTGGAAGCTTAGGGCTATCCAACCGCAAAAATCAGACATCTTCGTAATTCACAGCTTTGGAATGTTTTCGTCATCTCTCGTATAGATGTTTAAGTTTTATATCCTGTCAAAGTCAAGTCGATTGTTAGTTTTTTGTTTTTCTGACTTTTTGTTCTTTGAAGAATTTGCAATTGTCGCACCCGGATAGTTTAATTTGTCACTTGCATTCGCAATATCGAACGTCACATTCTGCATTATAGTCATGACACAAGTATGTTGCATTGTTTCATCGCTTCTGTCTGCACAGATAAATAGAAATGACAGCATCCCGAAGGTCCTTGATTGTTATGACGAACCAAACAGGGTCCAGTACTGATTCAGCCGCAAACATAACGGTGGCTATTTGTGGAAAGACTGTTCCACTTAGACGAACCCATGAAAGCATGGTGTAGTATGTCATGAGTGGAGTCCAGCAGATGATCAAGCTCAATGTCAACAAAGTCAGCACTTTGAATCCTTTCGAGGTACGCGCTGGACGAGCTCTTTGTTCCATTGTACTCGACTGATCAGGTGCTGCTTGAATTCTACCTGTAGTGGACTCTTTGTTAACGCTACTCCCGGTCACATGGAGGATGCTTATTTTTGCACGCTGACGCTTTTTCCAGAAAATAACAGGCAAAGCGGCAGCGGACACGACCAACGCCAAGTTGAATATAATCATTTGTACGAGAATCCCGAAGATTGGCTGAGGCGCTAAAAACAGCATCATTTGTTAACATAAACGAAATGATTGACTATAGATTTTCACCAGGATTCAAGTAGCATTTGTGAGTTTCCAAAGGCAGGCCGTAGTACATGACATTACGGAGATATCCTGGGAGGATGAAGACGTGAATATAAAGCCACATCGCAGCACAAAAAAGAAACGAAGTGCGGAGGCTGCGAGTGTTTCGATAATGTATTGGCGACATAACCGCCCAGATTCTGTCGATGGTTATGAGGACATGTGAGTTACACATTGCGGCACTGAGAGCGTATGTGGTATAACTGTAAAAGTTGCAATATGATCGACTGAGAGGCCATGTTGGATAGAGGTAGTTAACAATGTCCGGTGGTTTTTGGAGGATTGCGTGGAGTAGATTCGTCAAGGTCAAGTTGGCGAGGTAGACATTAAATGGTGTCCAGAGTGATCGGTTTCTGAGAAAGGCTAATAAAGTGGAGCCGTTGGTCAAGATGGCCAGGATGGCAATTATGACCAGGAATGATGGGATGAAAGTCCATGTCGGTCCTTGGAGTTGTGGTTGAGCTGTGCGGTTTGTGAGAAAAGATGCCACATCTGACTTTGGGATTGAGGTGTTTGTGGAATTCATTTTTGGATGATCATGTGTAACACGCTCTGCTGTATTGTCCAAGACAACTGGTCTTATGTAGCATTTATTCCGCCTCAGGGGGTGGAGTAAACAGTGAATGGAATGTAACCTTCACCTTTCCATTCTTGTATTACTTGTATTCTGGCTGTGGTGTGGAAGAAAACATCAGGAGATGTAATTTGATTTTCTAATTCACGCCTCACCTGCACCGTCTCATGGAGACTTTTACGGTACACGGAAAACCCTCGTCATGGTTCAAAACTCAGTTCAGGGCTATGCGTGGGAATTCCTCCCGGGATCCAGGGACTTGCCCTCTATGAGTGGTTCCCCCGCACTAATCCCCCCGGTTCCCTCGCGCCGCTATGAAAAGCGAAGCGGAATGCGTTCTGTTGCCGCTTCGCTTGCATTAGAGAAGCGGATTCCCCCCTCACTGGAACATTACCCTAAGCCACCATTGGTCAGATGATTTTGATCGTTGACGCTCTTCACTTTGAAGCCCCCCTTCGTTCACCCCTTGAACCACCTTGTGGCAACAAGGAGTTTTCTGTGTATTCAAATTCAATAACAGCATGAAGTCTTCGGGGAAAAGCGACAAGATGCAATTATCATTCAACATAGCCTACTTGATTGTTTTTAGCAGTGAAGCATTCAGTACATCCAGGGTATTGCATCAACTCGCAAATCAGTTTTGACCGCTTGCGTTGAAGAGAGCCCCATTTCTGACAGGCTGCGACGTTTTATTTGAAAATAAAAACTCCAGGTGTATTCTTCTACATAAGGCCAGAAGCCGGAGCTTAGAAGAGGAGAAGTTAAATTTGGATAATATCAGTGAAGCCGTCCGTAACAACGGCCAAAGTCGGGTTAGGCGCGCTTCTATAGCGAAGTATGCTTGCTCCTCTAATCTCTCCACTGATCAACTTTCTGGCAAACAATTTCAGATCACCTGATCCGACAATCACCAAGTGAGTGCTCATCGTCTCCAGTTTATCCGCCCTCACATTCCCAGACCCTTTGATAGAGATTCCAAACTCGCTGGCCATACCTCTCAACTTCACTTCCCCAGATCCCAAAATAGTCAGATTCACCCTTTCGACATCAACGATTCCATTTATCTGTGATCCACTTTTCAAATTCAATGTAAGATGGTAGTTTTTGGCAATTGACGAAGAAGCATCCACTGTAACAATACTGTTGGTGATTGTGGTGACCGTCAAGCTGTTCCGTTGACTATTGGTTAAGACTAGAAGTTTGACATGTCGGGATGAGGGGAAGACCAATCCTGGAAGAGATTTGACGTATAAAACCCGCCCAGAAAGTGTAGTGTTGATTTTGGCGATGAGGTCAGTTGATGGGGCTGAGATTTCAACTTGCTCCTCGACGTCCACTCTGACCTCGACTTTGATATTCCCACTGATGACGATTGTGTCATAACCGGTGCGAAACTTGCGAATAACAGAGATATCGGTGTCGATTGCACGCAAACTAGTGAATTCATCGTAGGAATTGTCAACAGAGCTGTCGTCTGTTGGGAATGGAATCAGAGCTTTTTGAACAGCCGACAGATCTGCTCCTCGTGCAGATGTCGTTATGAGGAACAGGCTGAGAATGGACGTGCGGTGAAAAATCATGATGAAAATTGAAGAATAAAAGAAGGCTGATGAACTTGACTTTAAGTCAGAAGATGTTCTGTTACTAATTGTTTATTCACTCGATGATGGATGACTTCAGGTACGAGTACATACATATACTGTAAGTGATTCTATTCAGTTTAGCTAATTATGAGCATATGTGATGTTCATGCTGTTGCCTCAAAGGGGCTTCATGTCTCTGACTTGAGCCTGAACTTGTCGTCGAGAGGTCCTCGTCTTGTGTTAACAAAACAACACATCATTGTGACTGACAGTTTGGAGTGACGTACGTTGCTTCAAAAACAAAAAACAACACAGAGTCACAGGGTTTTCGACAAGAATACTTTGTCGTATGCGCACTGAATCCCTTATTCTATCAGTGTTATTTCTCTGGGCAAATTTGTACCGTGATAAACTAGATTTTTGCGAATTAAACAGTGGACCGGATTCGCCTTTGTGAATACCAATTGGTATTCACTCAAGTCAATCAGTCAGTGCGATGAGTGATTTATTAGCCCTAGAGTGAGGTTATTGCGCTCAGAACTGTGGTGTTCTGGTAAAGCAACTGATGTTAGTGGTTCAGATTTCAGAGTTTCCACTTAATGCCCATGCCCCCCCCCCCACCCGAGTTTTGAAATGTAACTAAATTCTGTCTTTCCAATAGTTCCCGAAACGCGTTTCAACACGGTTTTGAGTTTTCAGCGAAAAGTTATACTCCGGCCAATGGCGGGCACAGCCGAGAGGTTAAATGGGAGAAGGTCACTTTAAAGGTTGTCACGTCCGGCTCTTCCAAAGAATGTTGCTTGGATATAGGTTTCAAGGCATACTATTAAAGGTTCCTCATACCAATAATCCCAGTTCTCTGTCCGTTACCTTTTGAACTTTTCCCGTTCTTCTGGATGCGTTCTCAGATACTCCAAGCGTTCCCTTATTCTTCGTATTCTGAACTCACACTCTAGGACAAGCGTACTCGTCGACTTTTTGACCCTTTCGACATCAAGAATTCTTTAAAGAGGACGCCATGGCACATTCGCCCAAACAGCAAGTACGAGAGATAGCCGATCGGCTCGGCGAGAAACAGCCTGGTGATAGGCTAGATCGGGGATGGAGCTACTTTGGATCACTCATTGTCATTGATCTCCTTGGTGGGACAACTGCGGTCAAGAGGAGGTATCAAGCTGGTGAAAGTATCGTCCAAATGGTTGACTGTATTGGCAGGGATGAATGGGCAGCCATCATGAGTATGTTTTTTTGTCACCATCAGTTATTTTCTGTTAAGTGGGGTTCAACGAAGTGTACATATGTACTTATTTTACAGCGTATCTCCAGAAGTATTATAAACCAAGTAACCCGCGGTTGGATCAGAAAAGAGTGTACACAAAAAGCCTGCAGAATATCCACTACCGTGTAGCACACAGACCCCGATGCAACAGGTGCCGCAATTGTGGATGTCAGCGCTGGCGGAGGATACGTTATCAGTGAATGCACACCGGCCTGTTATTCACGTTTGTTCTGTATTCTTCATCTTTTGTTCACTTCTTTTATGGTAAAACCCGAATATAGAGTCTATGTAACTTATCGACAAACTGTGCTCAACAATAATCAGGTAGACGTCTTTCTGCGAAATAAATACTTGTGCTAGTACTTGGGTGGTCCAGGCATGGGCATCTGGTTGGGAGCGCCATTTCCATTATTGGGGAACATTGATGAGTAGTCAGGTGGGGCACCGACAAACTGTCCGCCAGGGGGACTGGTTGTTGTTGGTGGTGCTGTTGGATATGTCGCATAAGCGCCTGTGTTGGCGCCAACTACAATCACTGGTCCAGCATTACTAGCATAGCCCGGCGTGTTGCGATTTTGGAGGAACATGTGCTGCTGCTGGACGACTCGTTGTTGTCGACTGGATACAAGACACATTCGCAGACATGCGATCAGAACAATAATGAAACATGATAAACAACCGAACACGATGCCGATAACCGACGCAGTCGAGAGCCCTGAAAGTTGCTGTTGTTTATTATGGAAAAGTGAAGCAGTTGTAACTTTTTCTTACCTGGACTGTAATAGCTGTTGTTGTTGTTGTATGATGGATACCACCAAGAAGTCGTGGTACCTGGGTACCACCAGCTATAAGTAGTGGTGCGACGACTCCAGCTGTATGTCGTACTTGTCGGATTCCACCAGCTGTAAGGTGTAGTGGAAGTGGTGGTGCCATACAAAATGCGACACGTATTGTCAGACAGATGGTTTGTAGAAATCACAGGATTGCTTCCAGTCGTGTTTGTGTAAATGAAGGGACAGCTGACACGGTCATCGTCCTCATTATCACAAAGTAGCTTATTCGACACATAGCCTTTTAGCGCTGTGCACCATCCCTCGTCGAGTGCCGTCGTCTCTGTAAGAAAAAGTTGCATGAGACATTTGAGAATGAACACGAGATGCTAAATGAAACAGATTCACAATCACATTCCCAAGGCAGCTCACAGCAGTGGTAGATTATGCCGAGAGGGGGAAGAAGGACACACTTTATCATGTGAGCCCCCCCCCCCTTCTCGCAAACCCGCAACTGAGTCTTACTAACTTTCTTTGACTATAGTCCAGTCGAGTATCGTAGTACGGAGTTGCGGATAAGGATCTGTTTTGTTGATGAACAGTTCGAAATAGAGTTGGGGTTTCTGCGCGAAATTCGTCCGAAGCTGACCACAGGAATCTGGCATGATAGAGCAGGCCGTACTTCTTGGCAGATCTTTCACGAGAGTTCGTGTTGAAGTGCCGTTGATAACCAGGTCCTCATAAATTCGAAGCTCAGTCTGAGACATCAGCCCCAGCTCCCTAGAGCAAACGACATTTCGTACAGAATAGACAGGGAAGACTTGAAGCGTTGTACCTGACGTTGAAATAAATTGAAATATTCGATCCTCCATAAGAGCTGGCATCCGCGTCGACGTTGAAGGTGCATAATCTGGAACTACCAGGTTGAATGACAAGACGCCCTCCTTCCTTTTGTTGTGTGTTCAAGGCAACTGATTTATTCCCACATTCATAGTTGTTGACATAAACTGAAAGAAAGAGCAATAAACATCATTGTCGGACTCGAATATTCCAACTTTGCTTACTTGACTGATAATAATATCCGCATGTTGCAGAGAAGAGCTGGAAGATGGCAAATGTAATCAGAGAAAAATATTTCATGGCTCGTCAATCCACACGGTACGATTTCTGCTTCAGCTACCGATTAAGAAGCGCAACATTTGAATTTGTTCGTGAGCACTTATCTCTATCACTGATACCAGAACCCATTGTTTGCCATTAGGGTGTTTAGTTGACGCGAGTGCATCTACGTAGTTTATGAATTGAGGGTCAGAGTTCTTCGCTCAGATAGACATATTTGCACGGATATTTGGTCATGCTGACTATGGGAGTGACTCATTTAAACTAGACTGATGCTGATAAAGAACTGACAGAAGTTGCTTAAAAGTAGATTCAATTAAAGTTGGCTTAATGACGAAGAATTTGCATGACCTGATGGAGACTGCGAGATATCGGTGGCAATCATCAAACTTTATAATCTTTACACAAAAGCCTGCAGAATACCAACTACCGTGTACCACACAGACCCCGATGCAACAAGTGCCGGAATTGCCAATGTTAACGCTGGCGGAGGATACGTTATCAAAGAGAGCAAACCGGCCTGTTAATCACATTTCTTCCGTACTGTTCTTCTCATGTTCGTATTGTGCACTTTTTTCATCGTGAAACTTGATTATAACGTATCTATGCGATCATCGACAAACTGTGTAATATAATAATTCGATAGACGTCTTTCTGCGAATTAATAAATACTTGTGCTAATACTTGGGTGGTTCAGGCATGGGCATCTGGTTGGGAGCGCCATTTCCATTATTGGGGAACATTGATGAGTAGTCAGGTGGTGCACCGACAAACTGTCCCCCAGGGGGACTGGTTGTTGTTGGTGGTGCTGTTGGATATGTCGCATAAGCGCCTGCGTTGGCGCCAACTACAATCACTGGTCCAGCATTACTAGCATAGCCCGGCGTATTGCGATTTTGGAGGAACATGTGCTGCTGCCGGACGACTTGTTGTTGACGACTGGATACAAGACACATTCGCAGACATGCGATCAGAATGATAATGAAACATGATAAACAGCCGAACACGATGCCGATAACCGACGCTGTCGAGAGTCCTGACAGAACAGCTGCTGTTATTAATTATGGAAAATTGAAGCAGTTGTAACTTTTTCTTACCTGGATTGTCGAAGTTGTTGTTGTATGATGGGTACCACCGAGTAACCGCGGTAGGTGGGTACCACCAGCTATAAGTAGTGGTGCGACGACTCCAGCTGTACGTCGTACTTGGGGGATTCCACCAGCTGGAAGGTGTAGTTGAAGTGGCGGTGCCAAACAAAACACCACATAAAAAGTTGGAGTAATGGTTTGCGTAAGACACTGGGTTGTATCCAGTTGTGCTTGCGTAGTTATTGGGACAATTGACACGGTCATCGTCCTCATCTTCACAAAGCAGCTCATCTGGCACGAACCCTTGTAGCGCTGAGCACCTTCCCTCGTTGGATGACGTCGTCTCTGTGAGAAAAGGTCGTATGAGACATTTGAGAAGATGCACGAGATTCTTAATGAAACACATCCCCGTTCCCAAGGCGGCTCAGGCAGAGATTTGACGCG
>JAQIWT010000499.1:0-19047 GCA_034696485.1 Isohypsibius dastychi
ACCCCGCCCTGCGTTACAGGACAGGACACACTCACAAACCTTCCTCGGCAGCATACATTCCGCAAAGCGAAATGAATCTCGTCTTTGAAGCTTTCCCTTCTTTGAATAACAGCCGTTGTTCGTTTCCTTTACAGACGAAGTTTTGACGGTTTTCGAAGGAGGAAAAGTGCTTCATTTGGGGGGAAAACGTTCTCTATGAGAGTGGAAGGTGAGCAATGTCTGCTGTACCACAGTGTGCTTGTCGCTTTATTGATTTCTGTTGGAGAAAATTCATTTTTAGCTGCAAATAGATGGTTTCTGTTCTCGTTTATACATCTGTGTGCTGTTTTACAGATCGCTCGCCGAGAAATATGATGGATTTGAATTCGAAACTAAGAAAAGAACTTGGAGATGATCTGTCTGACTTTCATTTTTGGCACTTGTGATTGTGAATCTTGTGATCTTGCTGCGTTTGTTCCAAGTCGATGGATACCTGATTCTATTATCGACGATTTTCGTCTACTTTCTGCTACTTGGTTCTGCTACGTTCTCATTTATCTGAGTTCATTTGATTTTTTGCTGGATGCGGGCGATGCTAATTAAAACGATCAATTAAAGGAATATTTTGATTGGTTCCCGCGGTTTAAAAACCTGAACTGGATTGGTCGAAGGGATTAGAAAGAAAATGTCGGGACTGGCTGGCGCTCATTTTTCTGGTGGTTGGAAGTACGCTATATTCATGCATGGTTTCCATACATATGACCCTGCTTGTATCCATACGTCAGGTTCGGCGCTTTAGCAGACGTACGAACACCATGTTAAATTGTATGCAGCCCACATTCAACTCTCCATTATAGCACATTGCTAATATCTGGCTGTGGGAACCCCATCTCCCCACAGCCAGTATATAGCATATATCATATCTACCAAAAGGCATAGGGTTATCAGGCTGGAATTCAGATTCGAATCATAAAAAAGAGAAGACCCTGGTTATCGAACAACGGAGTTGCATATTGCAATAAATGTATTGATGGTTCCTCCCTATATCGGTCCGGCTCCGGCAAGCTTCCATTCTTTCTTTTGGTTGCATGACCACGATAAAACGCGGTCAAATGGATCTCTTGGGGGTGACTCTGGTACTGAAGTTCTGACGACACCAAACAACAATCAATCAAATGTTCTGCCCATGACATCAATCAACCGTTGTTTCGGTTTTTGTTTTATGGTCTAGACTCTAGATGATATCATCATTCGCATCGCATCGGATTCTCCCTGGACTTTGGTTGACTTTTTGTTTGTTTTTTACTTATTAGCGGCCATTTGTGTCTCCTGGCTGGGCAAAGAAAACCACAACATCTGGCTTTTATGAACATTATGCGAGGATATGAATGAGTAATCAAGTGGGCCTGAATGCATTTATTCATTCATTGTGCAACCTGATCGCAAGGATTGATCGGATTGTGGAAATGAGGCTTGTTATCAGGTTAAACGTGAAATGTGTGTATTGCGCTGGAAAGTGAAGGATTCTGCTCCGCTGCTTGACCCACTCACATCGTAAACTCCGCTTTCCTCTGCTCTGACTGGAAAACTTGCAACATTATCGATCCAGCTCGAAAATTGGCCAAACCAATTGGATAACAGGACAATTAAGGGATTAAAAAGTGGAAACAGGAAATGTTCGCGTTTCATTCTGTTGGATTGCGCTGCTCCAATTCTGTTAAAAATCAACGCAGGAAGGTGGTTGATTTTCTGTGAAATTCCCTCGAATCAAGACTGGAGCTCAGGTAAATCAAGCTGTTTCCCTGTTTCCCTGTATAATTTACTTGGGCTAATACAGAACCTTACCCGTTTGATTAATCGTTTTGAAGTTGAAGTTAGGAATTCTCTCGATTTTGCCCTGGAGGCTTTTTGTTTGTGTGTTTATTGATTCCCAAGCCATTTGACATGCATAATGAATGAATTGACTCGAGCCACGACGGAGATGAAGTAGCGCTTGCCGGTTATTGGATGTATTTTTGTCCGACAATTAAAAATCGATAAATCCAGGCAAAAATGTGGCACCTCTTATTTGAACTGGTTTTTTTGGATCGAAAATACGCAAATGTTTTGACATCCTAGTTTGCCCAACCATCCTGTTGGGAATTGTTCTGAATCATTTTCCGTCGCGAACCACAGATTTCATTGAAAGTTTTTGTACACCGGAAGTGGCAGTTTTCTTCTGATTTGTGGACAGTGCAGATAATCAGGTAACCGTACTTAATTATTTTGCAAAACTTAGATCGCGTACTTATAATATCTCGCATTGGTTTTGTTTTTTGGTCTTGAAAATTGTTACCGCAAGTTCGACCTTTTGTTCCCTTATATTCTTTCTAGTTGATCCGAAAATGAACTGATGAAACGAACTCTGCTACCATCTTCCAGAAATAATTTTTCAACCACGATCGGGCTTGCTTTGAAATTCCTGAGTTTCCAAAAAATCCCGTTTTACCGGAAGTATAAAATCAGATTCCTCATAGTCGTAGAAGGGATGTTTTATCACATCAATGATTTTGTATGGTAGTGTTTTGCAGAATGCAAAATTAAATGTTTATTTTTCAGGGAGTTTGCGTTTCGGGGGTCATCTTCAATCAGCCGCGGAAGCCGATGATGAAATTACGGCAGTTTGGAGTTGCGGTGCTCGGGATTGTGGTAATCGGATTTTTCGTGTTGAGCATCTATTTGCATAGTGAAAAACATGGTGAGTGTCGATTTAGAAGAATAAATGCGGATGTTTGATCGTATTAGATTGGGCCCGAGAGTGACTGTTGTTCCGTAGATGCTTCCGATTCTCCACTTCCGCCGCAACGCACCCAAGATGCCGCATTCAGTCAAGAGGAGAAAATTGTGTAAGTAAATGAACGTGTTGGCAACAGAAGCTCCACCGGAAGTTCGTTAATTCTATTCGGAAAACAGGAACACTGAAAAGTTTACCACAAAGAAAGTTGCGAATGGCTTCACATAATACGTCTTTTTTATTTTTGAGGAAGGAGAATTATTTTTCGCAAGGTCGCGTTCGTGCGTTGAAAAACTAATTTCTATAAATCATAACTGATCCAGGATGGGGAAACGCGCTGTTCGGTCGTGCAAAATCAGACCATTTTTTTAAAAATACGTTACATTAAAACCGTTGTTTTTTGATGGTGTACTTTCATAATAACCTTCCCTGTTGATCATATCGGTTTTTTGTACCGTTTGAATGGGGTTTTTTGCGGTTTCGTTCCTGTCGCCTGACTGAATAAGGGTTCTTGTAAGTTTGAAAAAATTCGGACTAAGAAACAGTAGTTAAATTGGTACGCAGATGTAAGAAGCCTGGTCTCGTTCATAGCATTGAATGATCGTGCTCTGATGTTTCTTGAATTTTAAAATTCTGTTCGGGCTCTTCGGTTTCGTAATTGTATTTTACACGGCTGGTTGTTTCGATCTCCATCTCTTTGCATTTTAGGCCTAATTCTCTTGACACGCTTGACAAGCTGGATATCTCGGCGGGAATTAACAATAATCTCCATCGTGGCGTGAAGGAACTCCCGGGTGCCGACCAACGATGCCAAGTAAGCTAATTGATTATTTGACTTTTCTCTCCCCGCCAACCTCGAAATGTAATCTTTCAAAGTTACCCGTCACTCAACAGATAAGCAACCCTTTCTTTTTCCCGAGCAAACAGTACATCGTAATTCCAGAATGATTACAACTTTGTGCTGCAATTCGAACACTCATCAGTTAATCAGCAGTAACTGATAATTTTCAGAATTTCTTATTTGTTTTCTGGTAAGAAATGTCAGGTCGTCTGAAGTGTTTGGCACTTGGCCTTTATTTTTTGTTCACAAATACTGTGAGTTGAGGAAGAAATTCGTGAAAGGAAAAGCGGTGACTTGTTTTGAAACTTATTGAATTTTTTGCCTTTTGTGTATTATTATGCACGATAGCTTTTTGACATATCTTCGTGGAATTAATGTAACTTGAGTGCGGTGAGACTGCAGGAAAGTCTAGGTTTCTAAATAATCTTCTCCATGCCGGGTTTGGTGTTTGTCAGGAATTAAGTTCGATTAAGAAATTAAGAAGGGAAGCCACCAATCTTCAAATATTCCTGAAACCAGAAAGCCTAAGTGGTGGTTGTACTATCGCAATTGTATTCAAAGAACAAAGAAAACTTAATTTCGGAATTTTTCGTGGCCTGTGAATATCCGTTCTGACAGTGTTGCAAGAATGGTTTCTCGTTCCTTGTTTTATTCTCGAGCAATGACCCGTTAGAACAATCTCCTTCTACAAGATGATTAAATTTGTCATATTTTCGAGATGTTTATTTTCTGAAATCCTTAATTTCGAATTCTTAATTTCTGATCATTTCTGTGGATCAAGTTATTAGCAATATACTGTACGTTAAAACTCGGTTTTTATGCTGCTTATTTGAGTGCAAAAGATGAGTGATTTCCGGTGGGAAACAATGGTAATCCTCTGGTTCGCGAAACATTTTCTGAAAAGTTGCTTCAGTGTACGGTAGTGACTGTACCGTTTTCAGGAAAACAGTTTATTTCGCCTTATGAAAGGGAGAAAGAATTTTGAATTCTTGTCGAAGTGTAGCTCTTCAGTGAATATATTTGGAAATAGTTGGTGAAAGTGTTTTCTTTTATTTTTGCAGAAGGTGGATGTTGCGGTTGTATGTGCTGGACATAACAGCACGAGAACTGCAATGACGTTGATCAAGAGTCTCCTCTTCTATCGAACGAGTTTCATCAATTTCCATCTGATCGTCGACGCTCCAGCCCAATTGATTCTTACAACCCTCTTCAATACTTGGGAAGTTTCGAATGGTAAGGCAAACATGATTTCTAAATCAATCGATTGGCTCATCTTCTATCTATGACTTTGAAATGTTTTCGCCTCAAGTGCAAACAGCTTTTAACGTTTTCTGGTCGATAAACACTTTTTTGATTTCTTTGACGTGTTTTCAAAATCCCAATCAATAAAATCTTTGATTTTTGAATCTGGACTAGCTTTGTCCATAAATCGACAGAATCTCGTAATTTATTGAGGGTAGTTGAAAGCATCTTTGATCAGGAACTCAGTACATGCGAGTTCCGTCTGAATTTTACTTGAATTGTTTTTTTGCTACAATTTTCCGGTTAGTAATGTTAAAAGAGAATAATCCTTCAACCATTCTATGTATTAACATTCTACTTATGTTTTTGGATTGCTGTTTACTGGTGTCGTTCTGTTTCACAAACTTATCAGTTTCTAAATATTTCGAATTAATTCACCCTGGTCTGGAATTTTTTTTCACCGTTCTTTTTTGTAGTGACAGTCAATTATTATTTGACCGACCAAATAAAACCATTTGTTAACTGGATTCCCAACAAGCACTATTCCGGAATCTATGGATTAATGAAGTTGACATTGGCAGCTGTTTTACCAGACACTCTAGATCGGGTACGTCAGTTCGGAATTCGCATATCGGCGATTCTTTCGGACTCGATCAGACTGTCCTTCAGTTTTTACTGACTTGCACCAGTATGATTGATCCGTTTTGTACCACATGACATGTTTGTTTGATGTAGGTCGTTGTTCTCGATACCGATGTCATATTCGCCTCAGATGTCACCGAGTTGTGGAACTTGTTTGATAGACTTGGGAAGAAGCAGGCATTTGGGATGGTCGAGAACCTCAGTGACTGGTATACCGGCGGAACGTGGAACGAACAAAAAAGATGGCCGGCACTTGTAAGTCGACTAAATGTACATGCAGAACTAACCGATTGAGTCCTGAATCGAGTCTTAAAAATTGACATGAAATACAATTTTGATTCCTGTACGATTTTGACGTTATTTTGTTGTTTTTTCAGGGGAGAGGGTTTAACAGTGGCGTGATCTTGATGGATCTGGCTAAGCTTCGTCCGAGTGGATGGATGCAGTTGTGGAAAGATGTGACAAATCGCGTCCTGCCATTCATGAACGCCACTGACCTCGCCGATCAGGATATATTCAACGCTGTATTCAAAGACCATCCTGAGCTAGTCTATACTTTGCCGTGCATATGGAACGCTCAACTGAGTGATCATACTAGAAGTGCCGAACTTTGCACGGAGAATGTCGACGGTTTCAAGGTAAGTTAGCGCAACATTTCTGAAATCTGGTTCGGAGAATAAAAGTGTCTGTCGCGTAGATTATTCATTGGAACTCGCCGAAGAAGATGCAAGTCAAACATCGACTTGGACGATATTACAAAAACGACTATCTGACGTTTGTTTCGCATGACGGAAACCTTCTTCGTCGAGGTGTTCTTGGGTGTTCTGAGACTTCACCGGAGGTTAGTATCTGTAATTGGCCTGAGATGTGTGTTCCGTATTTAAGTATTTGTTTCAGTACGCTTATTCATGACTTGGAAATTTCTTGTTTAGGATAAGGAGAATTCGTTGGCATATGAGGATGTCTGCTACGAATTTATGCGGCTGGAGAGTCTCAAATTTCGGACTCATTTGTACTACGTGGATTACTTCTATGAATCCAAAGAGCCGAATGACATTACTTTGGTTGCGCAATTGTCTTTCGACCGACTCCAGATGCTTGAACCCCTTTGTGGCCACTGGATAGGTAAGACTTACTTTTTCTTGACCCTTTTTGCTGAAGGACTTTGTCAGCCACCTTGACCCCCTTTGAATTTTTGCTTTCATTTCAGGTCCTATTAGCATTGCCTTATATCTGTCGGATGCAGAAGCTCAGCAGTTTTTCGATTTTGTCGTTGATTCGCCTGAATTGTCAGTCAGAAGGAACGTCGGTTATCATATTGTTTACAAAGATGGGGTAAGTCGGCTAAATACGTCAGGTTGATTTAAACGTCGACTTGGAAATTGAAAAGTACGTTACAGAGAGTGACGAATTCTGGTTGTGATTGTGAAATTGAGATGCACGTTCAGAACGCTGCATGTTATGTTACTTGAAGCCAACGTAACGTTTTTCTCTTTTTGTAGGCTGTTTACCCAGTAAATTATTTGCGGAATGTTGCGCTTGGACAGGCAAACACACCCTTTGTATTTCTGACGGATATTGATTTTCTTCCCATGTTCGGCCTTTATGAAATGCTCAAGGATACAATTTCTCGAATGGACTTGATGAATCAAGATACCAAAGTAAGTCAGTCCAATGTGCTAGTTTGCTTAGCTCATTCAGCAAACTGGGCATCGTAAAAATGTCAGCGATGGTTTTAGCAAGTACCATATTTCTTCAATCTTCGTACTGATAGCAGAATGCTGTTCCAACGCAATATATATAAGAACACTAAAATTGCTGTTCTGCACAGAATTTGTCCAAGTGCCTCTTCCGTTTTTGACTGGGGACAGGAGTTCTTAGTTGATCACGTTGTTGATTTCAGGCTTTAGTGGTCCCTGCCTTTGAAACGCAGCGCTACCGATACACTTTCCCAACCAACAAATCTGAGCTTCTCCAGCAGTTGTCAGCTGGTGACGTTATTCCTTTCCGATTTGACGTATGGCCGAAGGGTCACGAGACGACGAATTATTCGAGATGGGCTACCGCAGCTAACCCATATACCGTTGAATGGGTACCTGACTATGAGCCCTACATAGTCGTTAGCCGCAATGTTCCTGAGTACGACAGAAGGTTTGGTGGGTTTGGATGGAATAAAGTATCGCATTTAATGATGCTCGCAGTGAAAGGGTAAATTATATTTGAAAATATGGATTTTTGGATGGTGACCTTTGCGGATTGTAGTTATGAATTGATTGTGCTTCCGGAGGTGTTCACAATCCACATGCCACATGCACCTAGTTTGGATATTGCCAAATTTCGCTCAAAGTCACAGTACCGAAGATGTCTCACTCGTCTCAAACAAGAATTCGTCCGTGACCTTGCCAAAATCCACGGAATGAAAGCGACCAAGTATCTCATCTCGTGAGAATTTGTGGTTTTAAAGAGTTGTTGTTTTTATCCTGCCTGGCAGCTGTGTTTTTTAATTTTGTTTTATTTCATGCAGCATGCTGCCTTACTTTACAGTCTCGGTGACCTTTAAGGTTTTATTTTTTATGCAGTTTTGAGATTTTCTTGTTTTAACTCGTTTTTCGGGATTACTTTTACGCACAACTGTGATAATTTCTTATGAAGATCACAAATAGGATTTCGGAAACAGTGACCAGTTCAAACTCAAATCAACATTTAATAAAAAAGCAGAAGAAAGACGAAGCATTGAAGCAGCGTTGCTGAAGACGGTTTCTCGGAGATGCTATTGAACGTCTCGCTCCGAACAAACACCTTGCCCATTCCTACGGCAGCATTTCAAGTCGAATTCGCAGTCCGCGTCATCAGCGCATACACCCCCGTCGATATCCAGTAAATCAGTCTCACTTGGACATTTTCCTGGTTTGATGATGCGAGCGCACCAGGGCTTGTTATGACGGATAACACAACGGTCACCTCGCACGCATGCCAGATTCTAGAAAGCATAAGAATTTATAAAACAAACTTTTCCAAAACTAACAATATATGAACCTTACGCAAGCTACTCCAGGTTCCGCCGTTGTTACTCCAGTTCCCGGCCTTTTCGTCGATTTCGCCGTTGTTGACTCTGTCGTGGTTTCTTCTGTTGTTCTTGGAGTCTCTGTAGTCGTTGAAGGCCGTTTATTACGCATGGTCGTGGATTCAGTCAGTGGTTTCTCGGTGGTCGTTGATGGTGCAGAGGTCAGTGAGGCTTGTGTGGTTGTCGGAGTTTCGGTGACTGTTGTGGTTTGTCTAGGTTTTTTTGTTGTAGATTCTTCAGTCACAGGTTGCATTGTTGTTGACGGCCTTTTTGTTCTTTTGGTGCTTGACTCAGTAGTGGGTTCGTCGGTGATTTCTGGTTTGTCCGTTGTCGTCACGGTGGTTGTCGTTTTTCGAGGCTTTCTTGTAGTTGACACCGTGGTAGACTCCTCTGGGGTTCCTGAGACCTCAGTAGTCGTCGTTGGAGATGTCGTTGTTCTCTTTGGAGTCCGTCGTGTTGTATAGTATTCCTCTTCATCATCATCATCCACTTCTTCATAGGCTTCGGTAGTTGTCCTTTGCAGATAGGTTGGCTTCGTTCTGGTAGTCCATCTGGGTCGCGTTTGCTGAACAATGTAATTGGTTGAATCCTCGTCAGGTCGATTGGCCCCTAAAGAGCGGGTCGTAAATTCACAGATATGTGATTTATGGTCTTTCAATGACACGCTCTGTAATGATTTTAATCTGCCGGACACACTCCAAGATTTATCACCCACCACAACTTGACTGATCACTGATCATTTTCTAAATATTTTACCATTAGAACCGATTATGTTCACGTACCGTGATCGTCGTCCAGAAGCGGCCAGGTTGGATGATAAAGTCTCGGGTTGGAGTAATAACGGAATTGAAACGAACTACAGAAAAATTCAAACTTACCTCCGTAAACTTCATTCCTCGTCTCAAATTAGAGGCACTCACTTTTGACAGTCAACCTTCGTCCACCAATCACAGCTCAAGGTGATCTGGTTGAATATCTGCAAGGTCACACTCAGTCTCCAAACGACCACTCAGAACAACTGTTTCGTCAGACTTACAGTGCGAACTGGGCACAAATAACTGCTCAGCACTCCATCCGGGTCACATTGATGAATAACTTGACAGTCATTTTCCACATCGGTGTAAAAACCCGGCATGGATACGTCTCTGCAGCTGAAGCTACTAGGTGGAAGATATTCCAAAGTTGGGTATTCATCAATGTTCGTTTTGTCTCCTCGCAAAATCAACAGCGCCTCACGAAGGGCTGGAGATTGAGGTACAAATTTCTCATCTGTTAAAACCCAGCTAAAGCTCGGTCAGCATGATTGAACAAAATCACGACTTACAAACTGGTGGATAATAAGGAATTTTCTCTGGCCTGGAATATTTTGCGCCGATGACCAGTTTCTTCAATAAAATCGGTGCAATGGGACGAACACTTTTTGTACGCTTCCGTGAACCCTGGATAAACAAAATAAATATATTTGAATATCAGAAAAGCTGAGATGGGTTTTCTGACCTCCGCTGAAAACGTTAAGACAAGAAACAACAATCCAGTTTTCATGAATAGTTTCATGGCTGAGATGAGAAAAGATTTTGAGTAGCGAAGCAATTGAGAGAGAAAATGCAATGTGAGAATCTATGATTATCCTGTTGAGGCGCCTTGATAGCTGTGCTAAGCTTGTTGTATCAAACATAGGTTGCCTCCCAGCTATTGACTCTTTCTATATCTCTTCGTTGTTTGGTAAAGTTTTGCGATGAGCAGTTACTAATTGTGCTTTAAGCCGCAACTCAATGGAAGGTCAGTCGCCCCTCAAAGAGGGTACTACCGGTTCTGTAAAGGCGGTTGTTAATGGGGTGTTTAACCCTCTCGTGTATTCCGACAGGTGACAAATGAAAACCAACGAGGTAGTTCTTATCATAACCTGTTTCCTTCATGCGGTATTCTTTCTTCGCGAACCGAACCGATTATCTTGTTCCGTTTTTATGGGTGATCGGTGTTTGGGGTGGCTTATGGTTGTGTTGGTACAACATTGAAAGTCAGTGAAGCGCAAGGTGAGTCACGCTGTAAGATATGCAGGTTCATTCAAACCGCGACAAGATGATTGACGGCTCAGAAAATGTGAGCTGCTAAGGTATTTCGAAACTAGTCGGCCAGTGATCGTGAAACTTTTCTCTTGCATTGTTGTTGTAATCCACTCAAAAGAATTGCTAACTTGTCTATGACGAGTCTGAGAGCTATTCAACAAAACACTTTAAAAAGAATATCCTGGCTCGACAACGCTTCTGGTGCAGATTAGTTACTTTCTGCACGGAGACTGCCTCAAAGTCGTCATGCATGTTGCCCATGCTTAGAGCATTGAAAATGAAATCGACAATTTGAGTTTTTGGTTAGGTTCTATACTCGGCAAAATTATCAAGATCTGTTTTTTTAGGGAAACCACACTGAGACTTGGTTACATTCTGTTTTGAAATGCGTATTGGCCACTGAATTTATTGAAACTTATTCACGTACTCCGTCTTGTCGATAACTTGAAGGTGAACAGTCTTGATTTAGTAAATCAAGACCGTAACCCCATCTGTTCACCAAACGGGCCCCGCAGTTTTGATTGACTAAATCAAAACTGTTTACCTCCAAGTTATCGGCAGGACGGAGTACTGTCTCACTCACTGACGATGGTCGACCTACAGAATGTGCGTCTGTAGCGGGCAGAATAGTTGAACAGTTGATTCGTTGAATCAACTATTCTGCCGGGCAGAATTGTTGAGCGGGAAGAACAGTTGATCCAGCCAGAACTTGATTTTCTTAACTCCGAATCTATCCAAATTGACAAAAACTCACTGAACGACGGATATCTGAAAATCCAACTTACCACATTAAGATGGATGCTGAGGGAAACGAATTTCTCGAGAAACATATCGAATCAACTAATCTGCCCATTGCAATCGTAACCAAGACTAGATTTGTGAACGAAAACGGTTTTATCCGCGCCGCAGGTTCAACACAGACAGAACAATGTGATGGTATTCCATCCTCTGTATATGAAAAACTGAATGTCGTGAAACAACGACCTGCATATGATGAGGAAAGGGCAAAACCTCTAAAATCAACTGTTTTGCCGTTCTAAACTTTCGCCACGGCGGTACCTTTGAAGAATCAACTTTTCTGCCCGATGTGCAAACGGGCAGAATAGTTGAATCAACTTTCCTGCCCGAATCGGTGCATGGGCAGAATAGTTGATTTCGACAAAATATTCGAATTTTACACCGTCTGATTCATTTTGGTTCCAATACCACATGTACAATTCATATTCCTCGTTTGCCAGCAGTTGACGGCGGTACTTTTGAAGAATCAACTTTTCTGCCGGACCTGCAAACGGGCAGAATAGTTGAATCAACTTTTCTGCCCGAATCAGTGTACGGGCGAAACAGTTCATTTCGGCCAAACATTTGAATTTCATACGTTATTATTGGTTCCAGTCGAGTCGCTCGTGTCTGACCATTATTCAGAATTTGCCAGTAATACAACAACCATATTAAAACAAAAGAGGAAATCAAAAAAGGAAATGTTTGGCTATTCAAGATCAGCTTTTCAGGATCGAACTCTTGGGGTTTTGGGCCTGCTTCGAGCTTTGCTTCGCGTCACAATGCTGAAAGGCACAACGTTTGCAGAACCGGATTCATGATGATGCTCTGGAAAACAAAAGCATGTGAAGCGGAGAGATGAAAACTCGGGTAAGATTAAGTTTCGGTATGACTGATCGTCCAAAGAAGTAGCAACGGTTCGAATACCAATGTGCGACCGAACGGTTTTAGGTTGCTTTTTTCAATTCATTTCAGTTTTCTAGAATTTAGTGAATTGTGTTGCGTGGACACCTCCAGATTCATTCACGACGCTTTTACCTTGAACGTGAGCCGACTCTTGTTCAACCGTGATGTTCGCAGTTTTTTGCATCTTTGCGTTCAAGCAAACACGAGCGTGTCCGGAGATGTCCGCCGGAGTGTTAACATCAAGTGTCTTTTCAGCCGGGTCACCTACCGAACACAAGTAGTTGCCCACTATGGAAACGGTCGGTCATTTCTCAATTAATCTCGCCCATACCTGGCGTCTCTTCAACTTCGATTCCCGGAATTTTGCAGGCTTCTGTCTCCGCTAAGCCGTTTTTGTTCAGTGATTCATTTCCAACGCCCTCATTTTCTGCTGATGATTTTGCTAGATCACAAGAAAACTTGGTAGTGAAATTATAAATCTCCTGAAATATTTCAATGTTACCTTCAAAAATGCCAAGACCATTGACGTCAGTGCAGAATTTGCAGCGACCGAAGCGTTCACGGGTGAATCCAGACAGGATACTTTTTCGAGGGTCACTCAAAAGATAGCAGCTTTCACCGTGGTACCTTTTAAACTCACATTGAGGATTGCCGCAGCGGTACGTCCACTCAATTTTTGACTGCGCCGGCATTCTACATACGCACATCACCTCGATCGTTTCTGGGTCACTTCGTGTGGTTTTAAGTTCAGGACCTGCTCTTGTTGATCGCATCGGAAACGGGGATATTGCTCGGTTTTCCAGACAATGCAAGAGATGTTTGCGAAGATTCTGCCAGGTGAAAGTACAGTTACCCCTTAATCAGAACTTGCGAAATAGTTTTGGTACTTACGGGCCAGTTGTACTTGACACTAGATGGATCGATGCAAGCGCCGATTGAAACCACTGTTGCAATAGCATACACCCCGCATATGCGGTTATCCGGCTGACATTCCACTTCTGGCCAGATTGCGTGAAATTCATTTTCACGGAAACGGAATACGGCTGCAATTTGGTGTCTCAGTTGAAACTCCATAATGGGTCCCTTTGTCATCCCAAGACTGTCGTAAATAAATACCATGTTGGCATCTCCAGGGTGCTGATTGGTGACAACAACAAAGTGGCATCCACCGACAAATAGGATTTGGGTCTGGCGTGAAGTAGATTTTTCTTTTTGGAAATTTGTTCGACGCAGCTTCCATAATTCGGCTGTTGACTCCAAGCTGTAATCCCTTTTAGAAGTCAAGCCAAATAACATGGGATTCCTTAGACCGTTGAGATTCTGATAGTTGATCTTCACAAGCGACATGCTCTCCGAGATAACCGAATCGTTCAGCAATGCGTTATCTTTTGTCACTCGCAACCTTTCACTTAGCGAAAGATTTTCGGCTGCACCCCGGAACCAAGACACTGCGCGACAAATTTTGTCATCTGGAAAGACCACCGGTCAGAATTCCAGGACTCAGTTTACTGCTGTTCAGCGTTACCTTCGTGAACTTTCAGCTTAAGCACAGTTGATGCTTTCATCCAGGCGTCGTAGTTGATGAGACTCAGAAAGTCATCCGGAGCCTGTGTCATTGCCAAAAAAAACGACGTGGAGTCAGCAGTAGAGACGAAGGTTAAACCCGGAACGAGCTGTGATGCAGTCAGGAATCCTCTGTATTTTGCGAAATACTGTTCTGATTTGTCCTGAGAGAGGGCAAACACCAGCGATCTCTCCATAGCACTGAGCATATTGGTCTGGAATATCCGCCGGAATACCATGAGAGTCTCCGTGATCTCATCAGGACGCAAATCCGGAACAGTTAGTGGAAGTTCTGCCGACCCACACTGATTATGATGTGGTGCTGCTTTCTCCTTTGCTTTCAAGATCTCCTAAACATGGATATTTAGATCTGCACCGAGTGTATCATTTGCTGAATTGCCGAACCCCCCCCCCACACACCCATCAAGTACACACTGAAAATACCTGCAAGTTCTCAGGAGGACTGGCCTTGTTGTTGCGGATCGTTTCAAACTCCCACTGCTGTAGAAGTGCAGGCACGAAGTCAGCTCTGATGATCTCGCACTCAGGAGCCCACGAAGATTCCGGATGAGGTGTGGAGTTCTCAGTCACAGGAGCTGGAATGGTACAAGAACCTCGCAGACAAAGCTCAATCCATTGCCGAACATCGGCAATCTCGAAATCAAAGTGTTTCGGGTTCTTGCCACGTGCAACAAGATATGCGAAAACTGCTGCAAATAAACCGCAACTGACTCCATCGATTTGGCGCTTCACTGCCACTGGTAGCAGCCGAAGCTCGGTCTCTCCACTACCGTAACACCGCCAAATTTGAAGCTGCGACTTCCAGTTGGGCCGCATATCCAAACTATCAAAGTACAAGACGCTTCTTGCAGATTCATCCCACGACGTGACAAAGAAGTGGTTGACATCGTTGAAATGAATTTGAACGCATGTCTTGCTTTTGTTCATGCCACTGAAATTCGGAGTTTCGAGTTGATCTGAAGTGAAGAATCCAGAGACATTCGCACAGCTATCTTTGATGAGACGTCCAAGGGCAAAAAGTACAATTGGGCTGAGTGGTTTCCCACCACGAAGTTCTTGTATGTCGCTCTGAAGAATAGTGACTCCTTTGACCAAGAATTCGACAGCGTAAGCCCCACCAAATTTTCCGAGATCGTTGGAGACGGCAAGTGGATCTGCTGTTATGGGTTGACGGGCCAGATCTGGTTTTGGAGTGAACTGTGGAGTAAACTGGACAGGATTCAAGGTTGGGTGATACAGTCCAAGTTGCTGATGCCCATTCAGAATTTGACGTTTTGTTCTTTCTCCAACTGTTGGTGCCTAGATTTTGATCGTCAAAATATGCATACCATATTTTATGATGAGATCATCACCTTGCAGTGCCTTTCCCGTTGTGCAGGTCTACGCATTTTCTTATTAGCAAGATCAGCATATGCCTGGTCCATATCGTTATTCTTCTGGACAGTTCCACTCGGAAGGGATGGTGCTTCTGGAACCTCGTCATTAAAGTGTACACTGCGTTTCATCTTGTTGGTGCGGATGATGTTTGTTTTCTCCCCACTCTCGTCGGCACTATTGGGCTGATGTTTCAGTATGCGCACGTCCTTGTTGCTGATTGTGAAAAACTCGTTGCGATAACTGATTCTGACGTGGTTCTTCATAACCTCAACAACCATTCCAGGGCCGAGGCTCTCTGCAGTTTTCGAATGGAGTTGGTTTCCTTTCTTTGTAGGACGAAACATCACTCTCTGACCTATAACGACAGAACGATTGGCCAGCCAACCCCAACGAACACTCAGTTATGGTTTCTTACCTTCCCGGAGTTCCACTCCACTGTTCTTGTTGCGCTTATCGAAAGAAATTTTCTGTCGTAGCCTTTCTTTCTGGATATTGCTTGTCACAGCGTCACGCAGCATACTCTGAATCTCTGCATATCGTTGCACTGTTTGCACACATTGCAGGTTCATTTCATCGACAAACTCAGGGGCATCCATTCTGTTCAGATATTGAACCTCGTCATCTTCGCGTTCGTCCTTGCTCGTGGAGATTCGTGGTCGAAAAGTGTGCATCAACTCGAAAGGCGCAAAGCCGGTGGCGGCAGATGGCCGAATATTGATCTCGAACATGACTGAGTTGAGGTGCTCATCCCAATCGTTCCCAAGCTCACCGACCTTTGTTTCAAGATTACTGAAAGAAACAGTTTGTCATGCGTCATTGTTTCGAGGAAGCTGTCACTTGCCGTTTAACAGTCCCATTCATTCTCTCAATCATACCATTCGCGCGGGGTGTATATGGCCTCGTTGTCGAATGTATAATTCCAAGTATTTTGTTCATTTCGCGGTTCACCTTAGTAAAAAAGCACTATGACGCGCCAATCTCCATGCTAAAAGAACTCACTTCGTTCACAAACTCTCTCCCGTTATCTGAAATCAGACAAGCATTTTAATGGCTTCATTAGCAATACACATTCTGACCTGTGATGATCCTTTGAGGTGCACCAAACCGGCTGTACACATGCTCAAACAGGGCTTTCGCCACAGTTACGCCTTCTTTATTAGGTAGTGGCACTGCAACTGCCATCTTTGTCCAGTAATCTACAAGCGTAAGTGCGTACTGATTCCCTCTCGAGGTCAGTGGAAGTCGGATCAGATCCATTCCGATAAGGTACCAGGCTCGAGACTTGATTGTAACGTGTTGTAGAGTATCTTGTGGTTTGAGGAGTCCTCTTCCCCGCTTTTGACATTCCTCACATGCTTCGGTCTAGAAAGACAGAAGCTGGACATGGGTTGATAATATATTTGACATGAAAGACATACAATCGACAAGACATCTTTTCGCATCGTCCTCCAATAAAATTCTTCGCTAATGCGCTTGATGAGGTAATCTCGTCTGGCATGATTCCATCGGCTACGTTGGTAAGATATTGATAGATAACAGAGTTCTATCAGAAACCTAGAAATTTACCAGTGCTGCTCACGAACTATTCTCTGACGTTCTGCGTCAGTCTCAGGGCATACAACGAACTTCTTTTTCGGATTTCTGATCAGCAGTACATCTCCCCTCAAACGGAACTGCTCCGACGCCTGTCTTCGAACAACTTCAGTTTCACTTCGGGAGAGTCCATCAAGGTGTCTTTTGTGGGCCAGGTAGTACTTGATTGCTCTGATATTAGGGCCACTGTCCATCTGGGGCTGGGCAGTACTGGATTCACCTATCGTTAAGGGAGTTTTGGTTAGAAACTGTCGCATTGTCGAAACTGTCGCATTAATAGCTATCGAACAAACCTGAATCCGATGAACTCTCACTTAACCGGGCCTCATCTAAGGAATGTGTTCCAGTCTGTGGTCTTTGCCCAGTCGAGTCGTCAGCTGCAATTCTGCAGAGGTCCGGTTCAGAGGGTTTCTCGACGACCGGATCGAGTGATAGATGAACGTTGACCCCAGTTGGGTTCGCGCTTTAATAAACAACAAGCAACATTGAGTACTGGAGATTCTTGGGTTTTGGGGCTCGATTATTCGAGCCAACGGTCTTTACCACACTACTGGAGAGTTACTACAAGAGGTAACTGCTGCAGGCATGCCATCAACAAGAACAAAGATCCACCTTCGAGATCCCTTTTTAAGTAGATTCACTGAGGGACCAAAACCGTACCAGGCCCGTACAATCACAGTGGGAATTTTTGTTCTGACTTTCTAGCAGAGCTGACCATTTTTTGGCAGAAAAAAGCTTCTGGCATGAAAATCTCACGCGCTCTCGCGAGGTTAAATAGAAGATTACGCACCTGTTTTGGGTCGGTAGATCATGAGGTTGTGCAGCGATACGTTCTGGATCTTGACCTGTGTGGCAGTCAGGCGCTGCAAACGTTGCAGTCTGCTGATCAATGTGTTGGGTAACGAAAAGAGATTCTGGATTTGCGATGAACGAGTTGTGGATTCCAGAATAAGGCATACTCCATTCGTACTGCCCATAATAATTACGCGCATCAAAATTAGCGTAGGTCCCAGCTTCTGATGGTAAAATCCCGTAGGGTTGCCGATAGGGATTATGTGGATCGTACCAACCAGGAGGAGGAGGTACACCCAGAGTTCCATTTGCTCTCCAGCCTGGCTGATGGTAGTATCCTTGCGGATAGTTCTGTGCAGGTGGATACCACTGGCCCAAACCGGGGTTCACAATGCTTGAACCCTCCGGAATAAAACTGGCGTGATACGGCTGATACAGAGGCTGATTTCCGAGAAAAGTTCGAGACAATCCGTTATCCATACCAAAAAAACGAGGATATGGATTCATCTTTTTTGGCTGTCCGCAAGATGTCGCAAAGTCAAAACTCAAAATACACGGCGTAAACGCTGCTTCCATGGATCAGTTGAAAACCGTTCTGTGTGTAGACAAATCCAGCCAGATGACAACAATCACTTGGCTTGGCTCTCTACCTCAGCCTGCGTTATCTCGCAACAGGCCTTCTTGGCGTGAATCCTGGCGGCACATCCTTTGAACCGAACACAAGCGAGAAGTAGGGTTGCAAAATCTCAGCTGAAACTTCTACTGAAAGCTAAGATGATCACAAAATGTATCCCCGGAGGAAAGTGAAACTATCCTAGTGAAACAGCTCAAACGCATTCGATTCAACTACCATGATTTGAAAATTTTAAGACTGAAAGCCGGAAAATTGATATTGGTTGGACACGGGCTACTAGAACCAACGCTGAATCCGATTTCGTGAGAATACAAGATTTTGCCTAATCAATAACTTTGCCGGCGACTGATTCGAACAGGAAAGTTGGTTAAACTATTTTGCCCATTGTGGATCATGCAGGAAAGTTGATTCCTCAGAAGTACCGCCGTTGATTGCTGGCAAACGAGGAATATGAACTGTACATGTGATATTGGAATAAAAAATGATTCAGATCATGTGGAAATCGAATATTTTGCCGAAATCAACTGTTTTGCCCGTACACCGAATCGGGCAGAAAAGTTGATTCAACTATTTTGCCCGTTTGCACATCGGGCAGAAAAGTTGATTCTTCAAAGGTGCCGCTGTTGATTGCTAGCTAACAGAAAACATGGACCGAACATGATGTATTGGAACCAAATTGAATTAAATAATATGCAGTTTGAATATTTTGCCGAATCAACTATTTTGCCCGTGCAACGATTCGGGCAGGAAAGTTGATTCAACTATTTTGCCCGTTTG
>JAQIWT010000500.1:0-19038 GCA_034696485.1 Isohypsibius dastychi
ACCCGAACTCCAGACCCTTGCACACTAGACACTGGAAAGCGTCCGCTGAAAAAAAGAACTGTTTAGTTTTGTGACCTCCTTAAAGTGGGCTGCGGGTCCATATTGGCGATTTTGGGTCGCCAGATTATGAGACGTTTTCGGTTATCTAAGAAGAGCTAGGTTTAAATTTAATGAAATTAATTGCTGAAGGGTTGTAGCTACAGAAACGACCCACGCAATACCGCGCGCGGGCACTCAGAGCGGCAGAGGGGAGCCATAAACAGAAATTTGTTTACTATTTATTCGGCGGAGATCTGTGCTAGTTAGAACACAAAGAATGAGAGGAAATATGTAGCTTGAATAAGCCAAACAATCCCTACGGAATAAAAATTCAAAACTTTGAACTTTGAAAGGCCGAAACAATGGTCAAGATTTGTTTGTGTCGCTTATTTCTCTTGCAGTGCACTAGAAAATGGAAAACTTAAAATTTTTACATCGTAGGGATTGATTGGCTTCTTCAAGCTACATATTTCCTCTCGTACTTTTTGTTCCAACTAGCACAGATCTCCGCCGAATGAATAGTAAACAAATTTCTGTTTATGGCTCCTCTCTGCCGCTCTGAGTGCCCGCGCGCGGTATTGCGCGGGTCTGTTGCTACAACCCTTCAGCAATTAATTTCATTAAACCTAGCTCTGCCAAGATAACCGAAAATTTGGCGACCCATAATCGCCAATGTGGATCCGCAGCCCACCTTAATTATCGGCATTCAAAGCAGTCTTACCAGGCGAGCTGAGAGCTACGAGATAGAGAAGCGGTATCATATAAATGGAGCCAAATGGTTTGGATCCCATCTTCGCGGTTGAGTCTTGCTCGGTTATAAAAAACTGAAAACACAAAAATGGTCCTGAATAAGTCAAGGAGTTGATCGGCGACAGAAACGATTTGTAGAACTGCAATTGTTTGCCAATGTGGGTGTTAATCAGCTCCAGTCGAGCTTGTGTACGCATACTTTCGAACCGTTTATCGTTATTTTGTTTTTACGATTTGTTTGCTGTGAACTTATTGCCAGTGCTTATTCCATTGCATTGACCTGTACTGATACGATAATGAATGTAGTATTCATTCAAGTGAATGTATGATTGGGTCGGTTATTCCCTTTTTACGATTGGTGACAAATCCTGTGACTTCGGGTTTCGATGACTCAACAAACATGGCGTAAAATCGCGTCGATAATTCGACTCAGCCAAAAAGAACGATGTTTAATGTCAAATACAGTAGTATCAGGTTTTTCCAGGTCCCTTTTTCACTGAAAGGGTCAGGTGGTCAACTACTCTGGCACAATGGCGAGTTGCACGAGAAATGGTAATCGGCCCTAGATTGGTAAAGGGTTCAGTACTAGTAAACGACAAGCACCACTTCCGAAACTAACCCCCCCCCTTTTAGTGCGCGTAAATGTCAGTTCACCGGGGAGACTCATTGCTGAACAAATGATGATTGACCCTAACATTAAGTGTCATCGAAGAAGTTATCTTCACATATAAAATGACGACCAGATTATATCTCGCGTTTGTCATATTTCAATAACTTCGTGATCCGGTGGTGCATCAGTTGCCGACCGTGGGAAACATCAATTGTTACAGCCGATTTAAAACTCGGCTTCTGGGCATTTATGTTCACTCCGCTTGAAACCTGTTGTATAGACACGACAAAGTCGCATTCAATCTCGCTTCTAATCAACAGCCGATCAGTCGGTATTACTGCCTTCTTTTGAAAAGAGTACAAAACATGGCAATGACCTTCAGTTAACCAAGAAATTCTACAGTCACTCTTCATCTTCCGAAATTTCGAAATAACCCAACGCAATGTGCTGTCAAAAACGTCCGCTATTTGTCATAGCGCTTGAGCATAATGGATTTTAACTCTTGTTCGTCAGTAAAACTGGACTTGTTGAAATCGGTCTTGTCATTTCGTTATCTATTTTTCATTCTTTTCCCCGTGGTCCTGGCCACAAATCGTTATTATATCACCTACTCGCCGTTTGGCTCGGTACACAGTGCTATCTATCTTGCTTCTCAGTATTCAGGCATCTTCAACTGTATGAACTATCCTTGCAGGGAGACACCTTCATCCAGACATGGTACGCACATGGAGGACCGGATGCCGCGAATCGCAAATGGAACGTAGAATGCCAGTAAGCATTGAAACTCATTTCCGACACATGTGTCTTCACATAGTTAATTCGTGTTTTTTTCTACTTCCAACCCAGAGACGGCGAAGCAATGGTAAGCGGCATTTTTGTCACATTCCAGAGAAACGGGACAACCTGATGTTGCCTTGTCTCAAAACATTTTGTTTCAGGTTGGAATCAAGTAAGTCAAACAACCTATAATCACAGGATTGATCTTGTCATATAATAAGTTTCATTTCCTCCGAACCAACAGTGATTGGTCAGATGACTTTGAGGTAATTCATCTTTTTAAATCAAGCTCGAAGCGATCATAGCATTGCTCACAATGGCACGTGTTGCAGCTTCTGACCTACGTCTGGTGCAAGTTTACGTTTCCACATAAGCCCCCAACCAACGGACTCTACCCGTACTACCCCGCGTCAGTAACACTTGAAAATTTGTCTGATCAACTCACGACGCATTCTTCCTCGCACCGCTCGTTTAATTCATCCCATCCAATCATTGTTATTCACAGGTGTCATATTCGAAACATGAGTAGCGACTACTTCTGCTTCGACCCCACAAGAAAAGACCTGACTGTTAACACCTTTGTCACCGGTTAGTCAAGCTGTACTATTTGAATTGTTTTTTGACATTATCTACTTCATTTCAGCTATCCGTGACGTCGACCATTGGTTCTTCGCCTTTCGAGTCCCCCAAGACAACCTGCAGCCGTTCAAATGTTGCAAAACACCCAAGGGTTACTACATCGACTATGTATCATGTTACTACATGACAACGCACGACCCTTACTTCGAGTACTACGACTCTCCCTTTCAATTCTTCACATTCTGTGCAACAGGTTATGTGATTACGGGAATGGCCAAGAAAGTCAACCCGTATGACGCCGAATGGCATCTCGACTGGATCCAGTGCTGTCGAGTTGGTTTCGGGTCCCCAGTAGCGCACAAACCCCCGGTAACGTACTCTGCTTCCGGGGCCCCTGTGTTCTACAGCCCGCAACACACTGTTCAACCTAATCTCGGAGCGTACAGCTCACAGTACAGGAGTTTGGAGCCCGATCCAGGAGTTATGAAAAACCGAAGCCTGGTAAACTTGAGAAAAACTTTGCAGGGGAACTGGTCACCGGATGACGAAAAGCAAATGGCACTCAGGAGGGGAATGATGAGCGAAGAACGGGTTAATCAACAGATCTCACAACTGGTTGAAGACAGAGACCCGCTTTTTGCTGATCGACAAACTCTTATAATGAGTAACGAGATTGTGTAAAGATTCGGATGAAGTTCATATTTTATTTTGAATCTGTTTGGAATAAAGACTATACAGCAGTTTAGAGCTGGAAAAATCCAAGTTGTCGGCACAGCGTATTTACAGAGAGTGTTATAAATACTGACTTCCGGGAAAATTATGCGCTGAATGCGGCATTGGCGGTTTTTTTAACGACCGTCGAAGCCATATTCTTGAAGAACCATAGTCCACTTTGTCCACCGGGAATATTGCTGACTGTATACCATACAAGTGCGACGACTTGGACGAGGCCGCATATGGCAGTCAGCGGGACACTCTGAACCTGAATTGAGAAAAGCTGATTGACACAAAATTCACAAGTTCTTCAGAAACACCAGGATTTGCAATGAGCTTGAATAAAATTCCATCTACCATGAAATCAATCAAGGACGTCACTTACAGACAATGCACAGTAGAGTGTGCTGATTATGGAAAGAAGGTAAAACGTCGTAAAAGGTAACTGGTCTGGATGGAAGAGTCCAGTTAGATGCTTGTACGGTCCACGAAGAAATCCAAAACTATATAATTTGGAAATTGGTTAAATTGTGGTACGAAGTGAAAGAGGTTAGCCTAATATATTATATGAATTCCAAAGACTAACAACTAAGCGATCGCGTACCTTAGCAAAATAAAACAAGATCCAAATGTGAATAGAATTGCAAACTTCCGGCTCCGTAATAACAACACGGGAATGTAAAATCCGGCCTACACACGGAAAAGTACATTTATTGTAATGTTATCTAAAATCTACTGAAGACGATGAATCTAGAAATAGGAGTGAATACAGAAACAAGAAAAGCGAGATTCAATAAAGAACATACTGTCTTACAATTGTGCCATGAAGTACTCACCACCGTAAAAAGAAGCACTCCCGTGGCGAAACAACCGAGAAATCCCGCAAATCGTTGTCTTTTCGTCTGAAAATACATAAAAACTAGACAACAGCAACCGCAGAGTATTTTGAACGAGAGTCCAAAACAACAACAAAATCAATTTTGCACCTTCTGTCTTTATCAGCCACAACTGACCGGATCGAGTTCAAAACTACTCGCTAATAATTTCTAAATTTTCTGTTCTTAGTACTCACTAGAGAAGGGAACCATGGATCCTGTGCAGCACTTTCATCGAGCTTCTCCAAACTTTCCTGTGGAAATTGTGGCTTCATCCATGTTGGTCTTTTCTCCAGCAATGAGCCAAGCTTGATAAACGGGGATTTGGAATCAGAACGGATTGATTTCACATAATCATTCAGATTAATCTGCACATTCTGAGGTGTATCCATCACTCAACGGATAACTGCAAACCATTTAACAACAACGAGATTCGCACCACTGCAGGAATTTTCTGAACACAAACCAGAATCGGCACTGATCAGTCGAGATGTGCGGTGACATGGGGGCAAACGGTGATTTGACATGCAAACCCCTTGGTTTAACTCTGCGAACGTTCAAGGGGCTGACGAAAGAGTAAAGTGACCCTCCACGCGACTGTGTTTGAATCGAGAAAAACGATAACAAACAAAAATTAGGAATTAGGATATGGTCTATTTTGACATTTTCAGAGGATCTAAATCTTGGAGTTTTTCACCGTGTACGAACTACAAATGCTATCTGCTGCTACCTATTGCCACTATTTTTCTCGTTGCATCAAGGGCCCAGCAGTTACTCCGGGTGATGGTTGAGCGCTGACGTCTTCGAAATGGATTCTTCCTCTTATTCCTCCACGCAGGCATCAGAATCCGAGCCACTGCAGACGCATGGCTACTCAATCTCAGTTGTAAGGAACAGCAGACATGGACGAGATTATGGGAATAATATGTGCTTCCAGCGATGGTGGTTCGTGAAGGACAGCTGTGGAATTGTTTGTGCAGTATTCACATGGCTTCTGCTTGCATACGCAGAGTTTGCTGTGAACGCCATTATTATCGCCAGTGCCATTGCCAGGGATTCACTTGTGTTTGCTGTGATAAATGGCATATTGTTCAATGGACTGGTATTTTTGGCTGTCATATCGCATGTGCGGTGCTGCGTTACGGAACCTGTGAGTTCGGAATTTAGAAATATTCCAATGTTGTAGGTTGGATTTCGCAAGTCGCGTTTTTCGCCAAAAACCTGGAATCGACTGTAAAAGAAATCTGGTGCATGGTTTTTAGTTTGAGGGTCATTAGTTTTCCTGAAATGCTTCATTAATTGGCATTCGTGATTTTATTTTTGTTGGAACATTGTGGAATTTACTTGTGGAACTGAAAATTGAAATTGATTGCTTATTTTCTTCTTTAGGGGATTGTTCCCAGAAATACCGCGACCGATGAAAGGATACGGGCGATGGAATTGCCGCCCGGGTCAGTGATCATGCGGTGTCCGAAATGTATCTGCATCAAACCGGAAAGAGCACATCATTGCAGGTTCGCCTTCTCAATAACTACTTTTTGATGTTCTGTGTTATTTTTGAGAGAAAATTTAATTGCATCGACTTTGTTATTGCAGCATTTGTAAGAGGTGTGTCCGCCGGATGGATCATCACTGTCCTTGGGTGAGTGGAAGAAATTAATGGATCCCACAGAATCACCATTTTGATACTTCTCATTTTCCACAGGTCAACAACTGCGTTGGAGAAAACAACCAAAAATATTTTGTTCTTTTCACGGTGAGTTTGACTTCGTTCTGGGAAAACGCATCCGCGGCAAACTTTTCTTTTACCGAATCTCTCGATTTATCACCGCATTAATTACATGAAATTATGGAACTGGTGCAGATTTGAGGCAGACTTCCAATCCTAGCTAAACATAAATATTTGTTAGTCGTTCTGCCGAGTTCCGCTGTTTTAAATCTTTTCGTGTGATGATGATTGATGAGCTGCTTTTTGTGCAGATGTACATTGCATCGCTGTCCATCCATGCGATTCTAATGGCGGTTCACCAGTTCGTTCTCTGCATCGACAAAGAGTTTGTTGGTAATCCCCGTAACCATCTGAGAGACACCTCAACTCTCTGGATCTCGAGTTGCCAGCAGTGTTTCTTTGCAGGCTGTGGCTATCTGAGTCCACCTTTGTCGATAATTCTCCTCATATTCCTCCTTTTCGAAGGACTCTTGTTTTTCCTCTTCACAACCATCATGTTTTGTACGCAAGTTTGTTCGATCTGGAACGATGAAACGGTAAGAGCTAAAGTTGAACATACAACAAATTGTACCAATCTACTTCCGGCTGATTAGAACGCTGAATTTGACGCGAAGTATTTACGAGGCCGTTTCCGGTGAAGCCCGTTTTTGTTTCCGGGACTCGAGACTGTGGATGCACGAAAGAAGAGCATGCGTGCCCAAAACAGCTGGGCAGAATTGTTTTTAGAATTTATTTGAAATATCTGCGCGAGACATGCGTCTTTAGTTTCTTCTACTCACCAGCTTTGTTTTTGTTTCAGGGTATCGAGCAGCTTCAGTCAAGTAAAGAGCGTAACTGGGTCAGGCGGAAACGCTTCCAGGGTTTACGTTCAGTTTTCGGGGACAATTGCTCCATATTCTGGCTCTCGCCGTTTTCCTCGCCACGGAAGTTCGGGCGGGACAAACCTTACCAATATTCAGTGTAAGCTTCCAGAGTAAGCTCCTTCGTTCTTCATTTCTTCCCATGACCTTTGTTTTCTGACAAATCGCTGTCGCCTTTAGTTTGGAAAGCTCATGTGGATGAATGATTTCCAGCAGGAATAGTTGACTTTGATTTACTGTACGTTGATGGACCCTCTTGAAGCAGCTTTTTTGTTTTTTTTTATTGCGATGTTGAATTGTGTCTCGATTGAACTTCCGGTGCCGGTGAACGTTGTTATTGTTCACCTTCGAAATTTTCTTGTTATTAAATGCGGGTGAAAATTAGATCGTCGAACAATCAATAAGTGAAAAAACAGTGAAAATGCAACAAATAAAATCTGCGAAAAAAACTGAAAGATAACACAGAATCACATGCTCAGACAAAATACCGAAGACAGTCACCGCAATTACGGAAGCAATCTATAACAATACTGTGACCCCGGGGAGAAAAAAATGTAAGATCTGCTTGAATTTGCAGTCAGTGAAGGAAAAGAGTCCGTCCGAACTCGGAAACGTTCATTCAGTCAGAAAGGATTTCCGAATTAGTCATGTTCGAGATCGATATGAGTCAAAAGGGAGCATAACTGCTCGCAGATGGCTTTGGTAGCTCCTCCAACAACCCGGCGTGACATCTGGTTGAATGCGGCACCTGTGTGAAACACATCGCTGAGAACTGATCTTATTTTCTCAATTCTTCGATCCGATTACTTTGACAAAATAACGAAAATTGTTGAACTTAATCATATAAGAAATTTTCGTCGGAAATTCGATAAAGAACCGATATCAATCCAAAGCCACGATCCCCCAAAAACTCGTCGAAAGGCGGCTCAACAAGGGCAAAATAGCCTCAACAGCCCAACAACGATTTTTCGTTCACGGCTAAAGGAATTATTAGACAGTTCCTCCAGCAAACTTGAGTTCACAATTTAACGTATATTTTAAATATGGAAGATTTGTCCTTATACAAATCGGAGACCAGGGTTTTTCGCACTCAACAGATTACGGAAAACACAGAATTTTTCTCATTTCGTCGGTAAATCGATCAAAGTACTCAAACCTACCTGTTGGATCGCAAATGTAGCCACCGGCTTCTTCGACGATGACCGCCCCAGCGGCCATATCCCAACAATGAATACCGTATTCGTAAAACACATCTCCAGCTCCTTTAGCGATCATGCACATGTTCAGCGCCGCTGAACCCATTGCTCTTATCCTAGGAAATAAATCTCAAGGTTGGAATATGTTTCCAGCTCTAGATGGACTTACTTACCCGTGGGCATTGGTTTTCAGTACTGCTCGCAAATTTTTGAAAAACGTTTCCATACGCAGTTCATCGCGAGCGGAGCCGACTTCCGTCACCACGAGGGCACCATCCAAAGCTGAAAATCAGAACACGTTAGCAAAAAACAACATAAAAGACATTGTAATGGATGTTGTCAATTTTCAGACCGAAAATAAATCAACAGAGTTTTCTTCTGACTCGTCCACTAGTGTCATCCTTCACAACATCCAAACGGGACAAATCCACTGAAAAACGCAGCGAGACCTTACACGAAGCGGAAGTAACTTTGATTGGGACTCCGTTGCAAAATGCTCCGGCTCCTTTCACCGCGGAATACATCTCGTCAGCCATAACATGGAAGACCACTCCAGCGAGGAGCTAAAAACCAGCAAAATTATTCAGAGCAAAAAAATTGCCAAAATCGATCTGACATAACAAATTATTCAGACTGAGTAATCAACAGAAATTTCTGACTCGTCCACTAATGTCATCCTGATTGTTCAACATTCAACGAAATACTATACAAAAGATCTCTTTACCTCTTTCTTTATTGAAAATCCGATGGAGACCGACACTGTAAGGAACGCAAGGTCAAATCGATTAACGAAAAGATGTATCGCAAAGATAATCAGACTGTATCTTTCCCAAACTGTTTCGGAACTTACCGTAAGGAAAACTATGGACGAAATTCGTCGTACCATCAACCGGATCTAAAACAGAGTACAGCGGTCAGATCATGCAATAATATCAACATCAGGCAAAGAGCAGAAGCGGTGCGATTGAAGCAACCGGAAGTGAGACAGAGCAGATTGCTAATTACCGATTATCCAAGTCGGGGCATCTGTTAGCTCGACTTTCACTCCTCCCGCTGTCGATTCCTCGCCAATAAATCTGCAAAACATAACAATCTTGTTACATGTCGAATCAGAACGCGATGCCACGAAAACAAAAACAGATGTTAAGCAGATCATTTGAAGCAAATCATTTTGAGTGTCTAGCACGTAAGCGTTTTTCATTGCCAAAATCTTCATTTATATCGTGAACTACTGCATCGAGTACTCGCTTGTGGTCAGGATATCTGTCCTGGAGCGTGCCAATAATGAAAGCTTCCACAGCTTGATCCGTTTCCGTAACCAGATCAACAACGGTCGATTTCAATGCGACACTCTTCTCTACGACAAAAGCTTTGCGGATCATCTGAAAATAAGACCAAATTTCACTACTCACAGTTATCAAAGAAAGTTCTTGTTGAAATAACCACAAAAATAAATATCTATCAATTTTTAGAGGTGCCTACTTCGCCAGCTTCCTTTGCCACGAACTCTGCGAACAGGGTGCATGCTTGGACTTCCGCTAGTTCTCCCGTCACAACCATTTTTCGCAATCCAGAATTAAACGAAGACCAACACAACAACAACAACGTGACTTTCAAAATCGGAAGGTGCTAGAAATCTTGATCCGTTTCCGAAAATGCTAACGCAGGTCGTCATCAATTTAGCAGACTGCGGTGGGCCATCCACAATCCACATCATGACGCCCCTACGAACACATACAGGGTTTTCATGCGGGGACTTTATGAATTTCTAAACAAGGCTCCGCTCGCTTACGTCTACTCGGGGTGGTCGATCGGGCAACGAACGTTGACCCCGGTAAACTAAATGGAATTCCAGATGGCGCTAACCACGCATTTCCTCATTGCTTGAAACGCTGCCACAACCGCAGCGCCCACTGTCAGCTTGGCTTGGATTTCCTAAAAAAATTCCTAACGTCAAACGTAATTTACGAATACGATTGATCTTCGTTTCGCTGTTTCGCTGAATTTTCCGATAATCGTCCTCTTCTTCGTCGGTTATTTTAGATTTTGGGCATTTTCAACTGAATCTTCGTTTCTTCGATACATTTTCTCACCAACAGAATACTCAAACCCACTGTGACATGGCTGGACCAGCTCTCAAACGGCTCATGGCGGAATACAAGCAGCTTCTTTCCGATCCTCCTGAGGGTGAGTTTCTTCAGCGGTAAATTCGTTTACCTACCGTATTTTCTTGATTTCCTCAATGAGAACAATATTTCTAGATACAGTTTTAATGAATACCAGTGAATAATTGGCTGAAAAACTGATGGCTGGCACGAAAGTAGCTTTCTACATTAATTTCTGTTGTTTTTTTCTAAGGGTTTAATATTTTAATCAAGTGACTTCGGTTTCAATAGAATTTCAGATTGTGATTGATTGATCACTTGGAAAGTCATTAAATTCAGCGAAAATAGTGGTAAAATGTTCGCGATTTGACTTTGAAAGGTTCCCGGAGGTCGCTGTTGTTATTTAACATCTTCTTTCATTCCAGGAATCATGGCCGGTCCCGTGAGCGACGAGAATTATTTCGAATGGGAAGCATTGATTCCCGGTCCAGAGGGCACATGTTTCGAAGGGGGCATTTTTCCGACGCGATTGACGTTTCCGCCAGATTATCCGCTGAATCCACCGAAAATGGTCTTCACTTGCGAAATGTTCCATCCGAATATTTACCCTGATGGTCGAGTGTGTATCTCCATTCTTCATCCGCCAGGAGACGATCCGATGGGCTATGAAACAAGTGCGGAACGATGGAGTCCAGTTCAGAGTATCGAGAAAATTCTGCTCTCGGTGATGAGCATGCTGGCTGAGCCAAATGATGAAAGTCCGGCGAATGTCGATGCTGCCAAGTGCTACCGGGAAAATCGCGATGAATTCAAACGCAATGCCCAGAAACTGGCCCGGAAATCATTGGGAATCGACTGAGGACGTCCTGTCTTCCCGGTTTTGCGCTCTTTTCTTCTTCTGACTTGATGGATGGATGAATACATGGATTCGAAAGTTGCGATTATTTGTACTTTCTGGTGGAAACTCCGCATAGAATTTTTGAGTATATTGCATGATCGGGGTTCTTCTCTTGGTGATATCGATGGCAGAATTTCGCTGCTGCTATTTGGTTCATTTTTTCCGAGCAATTCATAAAACGTCTGTGTCTGCGAAAAAGTTTTCCGAACTGATCACGATAAATAAATAAAAATTGAGATGAAATGTTCGGCCTTATTGTTGATTATTTCAAACTCACTTGATTAATTCGCGGTTTTTCTTGCAACAAAAAAAAGTCACTCGCTTGCAATACTGTACATGCAATGTGTACGTAGGCTTTTTTACGGTAAACTTCGCCTTCCTGCCAAAAAACAGTTTCAATTTGAACCCGCGTAGTGCGGGCACCCGGACCGATATACAGACAATCAATCAACACAAATTCTTCTCGATCTTCATGTCGCGTGTTGACGTTTTTGCTTATTTCCGGTTTTCTTGTTGGCTTTGTTTACTCTGCTCCGATTTTTAGACGTGATTTCAAATTGAATCAGATTTGAGCAGGAAAAATTCAGCTTCATTTCTAGTGTCTTGTTACTATACCAGCCGACAAATTGTGAACATGGTGATTTTAAAAGGAATTCCGCGAATTTTCTCTCCCGAGCTGCTGCACACTCTGGCTTCCATGGGCCACGGAGACGAAATCGGTATGTCTGAATTTTGTATTGAAGAAATATTAGAAGAATAAATCCGGCGCTTTCTAAAACTTCCTAGTTTGTGAAGCCTCTTTTGCCATAATAATTTTACAAGCAAGTTGATTGTGGCTCGGGATGGTTTAAAAATAAGCCATGGGTACCGTACCAAAACATACTGTACCATAGAGGATGCACTGAAGAATATTATCAGTGTTTTTATTTACGCGAAACAAAATTTCGGACACAGTTATGAATTTTTGAGATCTATATTATAATCCAAGTTAAATATCTTAAGATGCTGTTCTTTATATCAGAGTTATCAAGAAGACATTTCAAGAACGCGAGGTCGTTCACCACGTTTTGCGCGCGGCTTTCCCTTTTCCTAATTGTTTTCTCGTAGTACTTGGAATGGGAGAGCTGGAAACTGCGATGCAGCTTTTCCTTACCCTATTTATGAACGCTTCTGAATTTAGAAATACAGTAACCGTAAATATTTCGAATATTTCATTTGACCAATATATCAGTTCTTTAGTTCTGGCTGATGCGAACTTCCCATCTTCTTCCGTTTGCCGGCACGGACCCAAAGAGATTCGAGCCGATGGTTCCAACATTCCGGATCTTCTCCAGGCGATTCTTCAGCTCTTTCCTCTGGATCAGCACGAACCACAAAGCGTGACCTTAATGGATCTGGAGCCGATTGACAAAGAACGGAAACTAGCGACACCGATTTGGGATGTCTATCAAACGATCGTCGATAAAGCGGAAGAGAGATCTGTTGCTATCACTAAAATTGGCCGTTTCGATTTTTATGACCGGGCCAAAACAGCATATGCTGTTGTCCATACCGGCGAGAAGGCACTCTATGGAAACGTCATTTTGAAGAAAGGAGTCATTCCTTGAGTCTGCAGTTACGCTGGTTCAGATAAGAAGATATATGTTCATTCATTACAGCGCAGTGTATGTCTGTACTAATAATGGACAATGGAGATCTTTTTGAAAAACGTACCTAGAAAATGTTTTGCTTTTCGGTTTTTCAGATCAGTCCCTTGACTTTGCGTATGTAGATGCTGCTGCTGCGCCGTATCACTTGGAATTACGAACTTGCGTACTTTGAGACCGATGACGAGCATCAGATTCTAATGAGCTGTGCGTGGGCTCCATAGTTTGGTTACCGTATGCATACGCTAAATGAAACTGACCTACCCGTAAAGGTAGTGGCTTTCTTTTGGAGCCCACGTATGTGCTTGTTGCCATTGCTTTTGAGGATGAAACAGAAAGGTCAGCTTGTTATCCCCGAGTTCCCCGTTCGCTGGGTTTCAAGCAGCAGCGATACTTGGACATATCTGTTAGGAATCTGAGCTATGTTACGAGTCAGTCTCAGTATTTCATTTCCATCGTGGAATGTTGGAGCTTTCAAGTTGAGGCCTTTGCGTTATCATGCTTCGAAAGGCCGGATAATGTGAACTCGGTGGAGACTCTGGGATGGACCGGATGCTTAACACTGGGAAACAATTCTAAGAACCTCCGTTTTTGGAGGAATGTTTTTATTTCGAGAAAGTTTTTAAGTTATTTTCGCCAATGGCGGACTCTCTTCGTTCCGTTATCTCGGCCAGTTTCCCATTACAGAGTACTTGATCCGTTATCGACTTCGACGACCGAGATCCCCGCCCTTGGTTTTTGCGCACTATCTTGCCTCCTCCGGCCGCTCATTAAAGAAGCTGATCGCCATATGCGGTGTATGTCACAATGACGCAATCTTGAGACCGTAAGACAAGATCTCACTTGTCAGTCAAAAACCGACACAACAAATAAACCGCGCAGAGTTGTGGTTGTTTTGGTTGGGTGAATCAAACGAGTAGAACCCGAATCTTCAGCTACAAACTGCACAGCAGTTAACTCTCTTTTCTTTTCTAGTTATGCAATTTACCGCTCCTTCTCTTTATGTAAGTGGGGAGGACGCCAACATCGCGTGGAATTTGAGAGAGCCCAGCCCATTGAGGATAGATAAAACAGTGAAAAAAATTAACTTAACGAACAGTCACAGTTTTGCGTCCTCTGTCGCTGATCGTTCCTTATCGACTTCAACCATGAATGTCCTGGTAGTGGCTTCGATGATTCTGGTAAGTTGAACTGCATGTGAACCTTGATGTTTGTACTGACCTTTTCACGTTGGTTAAGGTGGTCTCCTCACTCGCGAGAACAAGCCCACCAGGTTCTCATGGACGTTCAGATGGTACACATCTTCGAGTCGATGGAATTTCACCAGAAGCGTTGAGAAAATGTGCTGAGGTATTCGAAGGCTTTGCAAAGATGGCTCAGGTCAAGCAGTTGCAGCCACAGGAGGAGCGTGAAAACGCCAGACTCGACAATGGGAACGTCTTGCGGTCGGACACGTTCGCCGCTGCTCCGGTGGGACCAGTGCTGGTTCAAGCATGCATTGCGTATCTGAACGCTTTAACTGAAAATGTTTAACTGGAAGACTGTGTTCCCTTTCGACATTCACAATTAGAGTGGAGTATCTAAGATAGTGATACTGGATACCGCGGTGCATTACAAGTGCTTTTGTCGCCTTAAAAGACTAAGAGAGAACGACACAGTAAATGGATGGCTAAAGAAAATTACACAGTGGTTCACTTTGACTAGGACCTAAAAATTTCATGAGATACTATCTGTTGCAGCTTCTCAGAACTTTGCTCGTTTCAAAGGTCAACGAATCAGTATTTCACATTGCGCCAGCATTAAATCAGATCGGTCTACTGTAACACGGTGCAAAGCAATCCAGTGTTGAATAGTTCGAAAAATCGACAAACTACAACATATTTGACGAGTGGAAACATGAAACTGTAACATGACTGTTTTGCACACTGGGCGAATTTAAACTAGATTCAGATACTGCGTCCACATTTCCTGGGTGATGAAGGATGGTAGCTCAGCCTTCATGTAAGCTGTGGCTCGATCGAAACTGCTTCTCCAAATTGGCTCATCCTTCGCAAAGTGCTTCAGAAGAAGGGCTTGTATGTACAGCGTAGCGAGATGCTGTAGAGATACCATTTGGCTTCTGATTATGATCCTATCGATCAGCGCACGACTTCCTGGTAGTATAATCTCCAGTTCTCTGTCGCCGCCATTCCAGTCCAAATTCCATGCTCCTCGGGGCTGTTGAAGAGCCAAAATCTTCTGTAGAAGGGTCATGTTGCCTGCGGGGGAAGATGATACCAGCGTCTGGACAATGACGATGGAAGACAGAAGATGTACGAGAATCCAGTTCTTTTCTGCCATGTTCACAGAGATTTCCAGATGAATCAAGTGTGGCTGGGAAACGAGGAGTGACTTGAGTTAGATGTCTAATTTGGTCATGGTATTGTCGGCCAGGTGAGTCATATAGTCTACTTGAACAACTAAACCAACCCGGCCTCAGTCTGCGGACGTGTCAATTCTACTTCGAGATGAAGTTGATACTTGGCCGAATTTGCTGATAGCCAATTCACACTGCCGGATGCGATAAGACCTTTGTCGAAACCTACATCCTGTTCTGCATGGGGCAATGCGGTCTCTGGTAACCACCGATATCGACTGAATACTACGAGCTGAGTGATACTCGACGGCTTTACTGGCGAACTGTCACAAATGCATGTAACTGTTTGATTTCGAACAGAACGATATCCGACCTGAAAGCATGACCCCCCCCCCCCCTGGAAGATATTCTGAAAAGGGTAGAATCTGTCAGTTTTAGTTGTTGATCTTCGAAGTCAGATCGATATACTCATACTGTGTGTGTTACTGTTATGCACCATAGCTAAGCAGGTACATTAGTCAACGGACTCTTCACCCATCGGCGCAGTTCAGTCTCTGAATTCGAGAACAAGATCCAACAACATCGACCTTGTGCCAGCACAAATGTCTTAAACCCTGGTGTAGTCAACCCATTTTGCTGTCGGTGATCGGTGTCTGTTTCTCCAAATTTTCCAGGAATTGTCACTTCTCCAGAAAATTCCAGACATCAATGCTCCTCGCACACAGCATGGCAACCTTTCGGTTTTTGAAACCATGTCTCAAAATATGCTCCAGCAAACTGACTTATGTCCCAGTGGCTAGAATGAGTCAGGGACAGTTCTGTCAAAGGGCACTGATGTTGCAATAACTTCGTTCACAACCTGCTAAATAAACGTCTTTTCCATAATATAAATTGTTGAAACCCATTGTTCGTAAAGCTGATATTTTTGCCCGCACACTTCCGGCCCCATACAGAAAATCAGTTTTTGGCTACATATGAAGACAGTTTCCGGCCAAAACCCCTAGTATTACACGAAGAACCGCTTTATGGACCAATTTAGTCAATTTTAGCCCCATGGGACTTGGGAAAGTGATCGTGTTCCCAACCAGAGGATGGATCACCAACTAGAAGCCGCCCATTTTTGAAACTTCGGTGTTATTGAGCTATCAGGCCTATCTGGATACTACGGTTTGTGCGAAGACCCTAGAAAAAATTCCATATCTTGTGCTGACTTTATTAAGCTCATCGAACAAAACTGTGGTATTCTGACGGTGAAAATGTGCATGTAGTGTGCTGTGCTGTGATGACCTAAAGTGTCAGGTGCAGCACATGTTTTCGAATAATTTCATAACCCAAGAAGTGAAAGAGTTGTTAGCCATATCAATGTGGGTTGCATTCAGGAAGCAAATCAAGAAACATGGTCGCTCAGTGAGATCAAAACCGGGAACCGCCTTTCCTCCCCGCCCCCGAAGACCGCGATCCATCACGGAGTTCACTAAGCTTATCAAGTCGGTTTACACCATCACGTCGCAGGATGCTCGAGATAAAAACGAACATAGTACAATTTAGGGTGTCCAAGTACAGTTCGTACTTTGGCGTCTAATAACCCAATTTGTACACTAACTGCAATCACGAACCGGTTCCCCGTCCTGGGTTGATCTTCTGGGACTGGTACCATGAACAGCAGACAGTGCGATGGACATTGACTTCGTATGCTGGGCCCCCTGCATCGTACACTCGTCCGCTTGGCCTTGGTCGTTAAGGGCTTGAAAATCATAGGAGTTTGGACGAACGCTTGGTTGAATTGCGGAACAAATATGTTATTCTTGTTGGACGAACATACAATTTTGTCCGGTCTCATTACGAAGAAACATGTGGTCAAAGGCGCTGTCTGCAGCTATTTAGCAACTGTGACCAAGCTTGCAAACTGTAATCTGGAGTAGGAGGTCAGCACTTGAATGGTCACCTGTCATCTACCGTGCAAGAGTTTTAGAACCAAGGTTAAGAATAGTCAGATGCATCTTGTGAAACTTCCGTTAATCCACTTTATTTTGATGTCACTCCCTCACGATCACTGCGTAATTGAAATACAGAGAGTATAACAGCAATGCTACGATAGCAACGCGGTGAAAACTCTTGTACACACTTTGCGCAGACCATTTTGGTCTACTGAGCGCTGGTGTATTTTTCAAGGTCCACATCTGCAACTTGGGTCTTTGCATCTGCAAGTCATGACAAGTTTGCTCCATTCACATGATCCCGTACAGTAGCACTTTTTCTTCTTGGTGTCCTTTATTCCTTGACATTTCTTTCGACAAGCATTGCCTCCTCCAATTTGAAGGCATGTGGAGACTCCACCAATTAGCATCCCTAGTGCATCCACAGCCCCTGCGCGTTTCTCCCGTTCCTGTTCGTGAGATGATTGTTCAGTTCAGTTGGGAAAAGAGCTGAAACGCTCAAGAGTAACTTTTGTGATACTCACCAAAGTATCCTCGGCAAGAAGCGGTGATATGACCGCAACCAGCAACAACAACGCGAACGTCACTCCATATAATGAAGTTCTCATCGTCAAAGTTCAGTCGTGTAATTAGATCGGAAATTCAGCTCCAACGTTATAAAATGCAACAGTCTATCAAGCTTTTATACGCTTGAGGATATCCGGATCTGGAAACGCGATAGGATATGAAAACACGACGTTTTGTCGAAAATGAGCAGCAACTTTGGAAAAACTATCACACGTTTGCTGACAGATTAGCAGAATCGGTCAACATGAAGGGCTTCGCACGTCTGCTACTAAGAAACGTCACTGGGAGTTCCCATTGAGCACTCAAACTTAGTATGAGTAAGACAACACTGTTCGGCAAAGAGGCATGTTTATGGTGCCTTGTTTCCTCGTGTGCATTACGGAAGTGGCGTGTTTACAACCCCTGTAGGCGATTGTTTAAATAAGTGCGCAGTTATACGAGGACAAATATGAATCGTTAACTGTGTTGACTTCTATCGCGTTAAAACGCTCGCGCGATCGTCTCAAAACGGCGCACTCTGTAGTCATTCCGCCATTACTCGGGACCGCCCGCCCGAAACTGGATGCAGTTGTAATCTGTTTGGCAAACCAAGGTAGTCACTGGGACAAAGTAGATCTTTTTAAAATGAACAATGCGAGTCGAGAAAAGATGAACACCTTCGGAACGTGAATGATGTTTTGCTTGCCGGCGCGTTAACGGTAAATATTGGCGAGGGAGGGGGGTGTGATGAAGTGGGTGAAGCGTGTGACCAAAAGCCTGTGACCAAAATGGTTCTTGTTCGAAAATTAGCTCACCATTATCCTGCTACTCAAGTATGGCTTGAAATCGAACCTCCAAAGCAGCCCGAGATGTTGCCGGGAACTGGGTACGGTGTGTTGTTGAAACGCAAAATGGACCGATAATAAGAATCTCTCACCGTCTGTTTGATAATGATATCTGATGGATCTGACCTGTGAATAGTGAACATTTGTGAAAAAGATCGTTTTTGTCCGTATCCGTGAATGATCGCTCTCAAAGGCCTATTGTTCGTGAACCCTCGGGTCTTCTTGTGCTAAATGACAAAACTAAAGAGTCCTCACGGCCAATGAGAAAATGCGTTCTAACCGTTACTGGTCATTCGCAAAATTTAAGTGACGTGCAAATGATTAGTGGACACTTGACTCACAAGCAAACCACGCGAACCCGATAATTCGGAAAAAATAACTGAAAAGTGCAAACAGTGGATTTTTATGCACAAAAAATTGTCTCGCCAATGACTCGGTTGATTTCGGGCGCTGGAGCGGAGGAAAACGGGAAGAAGGGACGCGGGGCTTACCAATGCACACTGGCGGGGCTCACGCCGTTTAAGGCGTCGTACAAGTGCAAACTGCTAAGTCCGCATTTGCAAACTGCCAAGTCGT
>JAQIWT010000501.1:0-19024 GCA_034696485.1 Isohypsibius dastychi
TGTTGGCAGCGAAATAGAGGTAGAGCTCGCCACCTACGACATGCGTTTCAGGTGCCCATAACTCCGTGTACTCTTGGGTGTTGGGTTGGTAAATCACGGCCGATTTGGCCTGGCGCCAGTTTTCCAAACGATCATTTTGAAAAACCTCAATTCGGTTATCTACAGTATTTTGGGAAAAAGAACAGCTCTTTTGATTAGCAGGTGCCAAGGGGTTAAATAAGACATACGTAGCGTATAGGTCAGCAGATATTTGCCGTTGTGGCGCAGAATCCACGGGTCCGGTGAATCCCCGTCCTGTCAAAAGGCAATGTAGACAAATTACCGGTCGGTCTACGCCAACAAAGTGCTGAAGCTGAACTACAAAAAGTTTGGCATTCGTACCACGATGGGATTGCGGAACGTTTGTGTTTGGCATGACGATATGGTAACAGATAACACCAACACAACTAGCAATGATCCTTCCATGACGATCACTAAAAAAGCTATAGGACGGCAGAAAATTGTTTAGCTCGAAGGAAAGAGAAGGCGGTTGCGAAGTTAGTGAACGGTTCTGCTTCGATGATATGCGTTTGTGATTCGTGGTCCTTATCGGTTTAGCACTAAACAAAGACCTCATTGTTTCGACGTCAAGAAGAACTGTATATTGCCGGTTTACAATAGGCCATCTAAAGGAAGACGATTACAAATGCCATATACAGGTAGGGTCAACGAAATCTTGCCAAAGACAAAAATGAAAACTCTTTTACATTTTAAAAAGTATTTAAAAGCACTATGCTAACAATACAAGCTTGTCTATGAATAAATCGAACGAAATATTGGTGAGATCACTGCAGAGCAAGTAATTGTGTTGCAAGTAATCGCGAAATACTTTATTTAAAGTATTCCCCTTCCCAAACGCCCGCAACATCTAGGGCAAGTCGGAATACACCACCAAGTAGCGCAACTGCCTCCGATATGCCCAAGACCTGAAATCAAGTCCATATTACATTTAAGCTGGCCATATTCGGTTCGTGGACCCACCCCGGTTGCCCTCGCAGCATTACTGGTCAGTTTCCATAGCATGATAGATGAGGAAGTTATCAGCAGCACCGACAAAACAGCTGAGTTAATCAGATGCTACAACATGCAAAATTCATCCGAGGCTAGCATTCGGGGTGTTATTCAGGACGATTCGATCAGAATGGTCTACTCACAAGATATTTCGTCCATTTAGCCGGTATGCAGCAGAGACGTTGTAGCCGGAACATAGTGAGTAAAAGAAAAGCGGCTAAAACGGCAAATGAACCGACTGTTGTCACTTCATGGAACAGAAGATAGCCGGACCAGGCGGAACTGTATTCGTCGGCGGGGATCTTCATCCCTAGCTTGAGGATTTCATGTGCGGACAAGGCAGCGATGGACAGTACCTGTATACTCACATTGAATATTGATGGTAACTGAGCAGAAAGCCAGAAAACAGCATTACCGTCGCGGTAATTGTTAAAAATCCTGCATAACTGCGGAGGAAGGAAAAGTCCAAACATGTACCGGGTGAATCGTCCTTTTCGACGCCCACGTCAACATCCACGTCGATTTTACAATCAGTCATCACGTAAGAAATGGATCAACCAGACTTCATCCGTTCACTTTCTGTTAGAAAGATTATAGAAGGCGCTATCGGGATTCCTTGGCAGGTCTTTTTCTTGAAAGTTTTGTTTGGTTTCCTACCTGTGTAGAGTAGTTTGATGCATACCAGCAGCACAAAAAACCATGTGTAAGCAAACACACCTCAGCCTCGTTTCGGCTAGCGGTGGTGGGGCATTCAAACAAAGAGACGAGCCACCTGTTGCCTTCACTCGGGTGTGCCATGCGGCAGTCTGTGCTTTTTGAGTTGATTCACCACTTTACTCACCAAACAGCCAACTTGTCATGCATGACTTGAGAGTTCTTGGGGGTGTGACGCCGAAAGAACGAAGTTCACGGTAACATATGGTAGATGGACAGTAGATGGAGCGCAAAAAAGCACCAGTCGTAGCCAGCTCTACGGTGACTACTGGCGCTACTAATACTGCACGCGTTTGACGCGAATATCCTTTGTTGTGGATATCCTACATGCCTTATGGCTTAATGACTTTACAAACGGTTGGTACGGGCCCCATTCAAGAAAAACGGTTTTTTCGAGCTGATTCTAACGATATGTGTTTTTGTGATTATTTGAACTATCACGCTTCTTTGGTAATGTACAGGTACAGTCAGTTCGATATGAATGAAAATAAATTACAACCATAGACTCGTAGAGGCTCGCTCATCTGCGCTGGCTTTGGATAGATCTCCTTCTCCTGTACGATCCACCATTTTAAGAGCCACAAGATCCACCTCCGTATGGAGAGTCGGACGGTCCGTAGTCATTGTTGCCATGCCCATAATCGTTATTCACGATCAGTAAATATACAGAGATAAATATAAATATACAGAGATTCTGTAGATATTTAGTTTCTTGCTCCACGAAACTCTGAAAAGAACGTGAAGCTCACCACGATATTTGGGTAAGATACTTCTGAAATGGGTGGCAGCCCTGGTGAAGCGGGTAGACCGGGGACACCGGGTAGCCCTGGCGTCGGCGGCAGACAAGGAGTATCCGGCAGACCAGGCGTGGGTGGGAGACCGGGTGCTCGAGGTAGACCAGGTGTTGGCGGCAATCCAGGTGCAGCTGGAAGGCCGGGAGTAGGTGGCAGGCCCGGTGTTGGAGGGAAGCCGGGTGTACCAGGCAGGCCTGGCGCAGGTGGCAGTCCGGGTGCGTGGGGTAGGTCGGGGGTTGGTGGTTGCCCGGGTGCAGCTGGTAGCATAGGACTGGGTGGTAGCCCCGGGGTGGCGGGCAAGCCAGGAATGCCTGGTAGACCCAGGAAGATGGGAAATTAAATTGTCAGACCGTGGCTGCGTCTGCCATAGCCGCCACCGCCTCGGTATCCTCCTCCTCCGCCACCTCCGTAGCCGCCGTTTGAGTTACCGTATCCCATCATGCCAGCTTGAACGTAGCCTGTAAAGAGCGAAGTCCAGCCGACGAAACTCGGTTAATTTTTACGAAAACAACTGAAGCGGCATCGCAGAATTTTGACAATCGAAAGATGTGTGTTCTTCGTCACACACTAATTTAAAGGAAGGCGCTTGTAGCTGTGGCTCACCGACAAGCAGCGCCAAGAGGCATAGATTAATGGATGCCATGGTGTTGCCGATGACTACCGTGATACATCCGCCAAGTGTGCAGATATTCGAAAGGTCAGCGCTTCCGAGGTGAGTCTTAAGGGGAAGCGGGGGGGGGGGGAGGCTTGAGTTTGTTTGCTTTCCGCTCGAGTCCTGACATGGCAAACGGACTCCCGGCTGCCAATGCTGTAGAACCGTCCGTGTCGCTCCTAATTCTCTCCATTTGGCTGTGAATTTGTGAAGATGTGAATTCCCTGGCAAACTGCGGGTCCACACTCTTTCTCATTATGTGAATGTGTGAATATGTGAATTTCTGATTCTTTGCAAGTCCTGACTCGCCTGTTAGTACGCTTCATTTCCTATGTGTGTATGTACGAATACATGGATTTGAAGCTCAGTCGCGAGTCCGGATTTTTCTGTCACTTTATTTCTGTTACTCCGTCCTATCGATAAATTGCCCACGATAAAAATAAAATCAGTGAGTGAGGCTCGGTCTAGTGGGAGAGACAGAGAGATAGACAGGAGTGCACAGGCTCGGGCCTCACTCACTGATTTTTATTTTAACCGTGGGCAATTTATCGAGAGGACGGAGTACTATGTGAATGTGTGAATACGTGAATTCTTGTTCAGCCGAATTTTTTGAGTTCGCCGTGACTTCGTTTCTTGTTTCCATTTGAATGTGTGAATTTGTGAACTTCTGAATATGTGACTTGTAATCTCGGGCTGTCCTGCTACTACACTCTATCTTTCCAATAAAAAATTGCTTTGCAACCCGCTCGTTCTACTCACGTTAACCGGAGGCTTCGTATTTTTGTCAGTTTTGTCAGCACCAAAATATAAATTGCCATTGATGGGTTGCTAGATGATAAAAATACCTTGTCCTTGAGTTTACTGACATTCATTTGATCTTCAACTTGGAACTCTGTTTACGTGATCTTAAAATTCGGGTTCGGCATAAAACCGTTCAAAAAGCTCATCAACTGTAGATAATTTCAGGGTCTATCTAATGCAACTCATTTCGTCATGATTGCATGCGTAAATAAAAAATGATACGTGGCGGAAAATGTCGCTTTTCATTTGCTGGTGACCTTGGGTTTTTGATCAATAACTAATTCCAGTATAGTGAATGCAAAAATCGGCTCGATCCGATCTAACCAATTTCTATGCCCTATCGAATGACATACGGTTGCTAATTTTAAGACAAGTATTGGCTAAAGTAACCTCGGGATCAAGCCTAAAGGCTTTTACCGCTATTGACCAGTCTCCAAGAAATAATATGTAATAGCGGTCACACTGAAGGTCAGTGAGAGAAAAGCCTCCGGAAAACTGACATTCACCACAACACCTGTCTTCTTGTATGAACTGTTCGAACACTCTTAATGAAGGCATCAGTTTAGAAATACCATCTTTATGATCGAAGTCAGCGACAGTTAAGATAATAGCCTAGTAAAAGTCTCCTCGTGTTATATGATTATCTCGACAACCGAACCTTGGTTTGATATACGTACATCGAGCGGGAAACAATTTCCACTCGGAAAGACCCTCAAGCATATACTGCAATGTTGGTTACACTCATTATCGCGTGTAAGTCACAAAAAAACACCGAAAAATCAGGAAGAACAAAGCCAAGTACAGCCAGAGGTATAGCAAGTGCGCCGCACGTATATCTCCAAGCTATTTTACAGAAATTCAAGCGCAACACGGATATGAAAAGGCTCAGAGAAGATACTACATAAAGCAAAAAACGAAACCTCGAGACTACAAGAAGTCTGCCAACGAAAGTTCATGGTGAGGATAACTGGACAGCTACATGAAGAAGTATTAAAAAAGTGTGAAATAGGGGCGATTATGTCGTGATGTAGTTTTTTAATTCTCTCATCAAATAAATTTTTTCATGGTTTTTTGCGGGAATATTTGTAGGCAGGTATGTACTCTTCAAGGGAACTCGTTCAGGAAGATGACTGAACCCTGCCACAATCACTTCGATGCTGGCTGGATGTTTGAAACATCTGGCAGTATGGCACGCTTCCCGAACGCTCTTTGGAAAACCGCTCTGACAGCAGATCGGTATTCTGCATTGACCACTGCGAACAGAATCTGCAAACAGTGTGCATGTTACAGTACTATAATCTACTTCGCAAGTTGGCAACTTACCGCGTTAGCACAGTATCCACTGCTGGTCAGGATGCGAAACCACAAAACCAGCGTAGGACGATTAAACCATACTTCCGGAAAATAAGCGTTGAAAATGGGCGGAACAATTAGTACTGCAGTGTAGTACAGCGTCGAGGTGAGTAAAATCAAGACAATGGTCATGTGACGCTGTCTCTGCCGGGTAAGGTTAGTTGCGCCGTTGGATTCTTCAACGCGAAATCTCAATCGATATTTCAGGAGCAAAAGGATGTAAATAACGATGGTCACACCGGTTGGGAGAAAAATACCGAGGATACTCTGGATACGCTCGATATGAGGAATATTATCAGCCCGACCGCAGTCGTACTTCTTTTGACGAAAATTGTATGTACGCTGACCTTGGGCAAACATTAGCGCCAAACCAATTGCAAGGCTGCCAAGTGCCATGGCTGAAATGACATAGTTTGAGTTCCATGCCTGATATCGGTACGGATGGAGGATAGCGACAAAGCGGTTCACCGCCAAGAAAACATTTGCCCAAGTGATGGCCATAATGGCCGTTCCGTGGAAAATGACGAATGATATACAATCGATTCCCGTCTCCCAGCCCATTCGTTTAGAGAATGCGACCACGTGAAACAGAAAATATCCTACGCTAACGATGAGAAATTCTAAAAAGATGACAAAAATGATCAAAACTCCAGTTTGGCGTCGAAAGATGTCATGAAGATAAATGGTCGCTGCCAGGATTATGCATGCGGCTGTGCTCACCCCGGTGAAAAGTATAGAGAAGCCAAACCAAAGTGCAAGACTGTGGGCCTGTCCGTCCCAGCTCGATGTCATGTTGTAAAAGCGGTCCGAGAGAAGTCCGGTGATGTTAGTCGAATCGACTGGCGCCATTCTTGCAAGGAGTAATTGAGCAGGAACTCTGGGAGTGGAATGGCGTGAAATAGGTCTAGAATGGCGCGTTTGTTCTCTTTATATGAGTATCTGCACTTGGAATCACCATACAAGGTGGTCTAAGTGGAGTGAAGATGTCTATTGCAAGAATTTTCCGACCCCCCTGATCCCTGATGCCCGTTATTACACTGGATTCTGCGTCACCAAGTCATACGTCTGCAATACGTGAGTAATACCTACAAAAACAGGAAGTGAAAATGTAGAGTTATTGACCAGTAGATGCAATTATTCCAGAAGCAGAATACATTTATTTTGTAAGATAATGTACAACTGCTTTGATGGCGTGACTAAGGAATCCCACCAGCAGGTGATCTTGAAGAACATTGGCGATCTGGTTCCACTTGAACGTACTGCTCTTGCTCCTCCGTGCATGTGGCTACAAGTGCTATAAAAATTTTACAGGCCGTTAATAAAAGTCACCCACGTCTTAACGGCAATTTAATGAGGAGCAGACGGATGTCAAGCCACCCACACTAGACGAGTATGACCGATAAAAAGAGAATTCAACAGAAATTAAACTTGATTGCCGACACACACTGTTACACCCCTTCCGGTCCTAGTTGGTAAGGGGAAAGTGTCATCGCCACCCGCTCAGTTCAGCCTGAGCTAGTGGTCATTCTATACATTTCTCTAAGAATTGAACATATCAGTGATAACACAGTTCATGCAGCTCACCGAAAAATCACAACCGTGCTCTAGAAAGCATGTCTAACCGGCCAAAGAGTGTGGCCCCCATTCCATATACGTTTGGGGACCATCCATATAAAATACGCCAAAAACACGGGTTAATCGGACCCCCCCCCCTCCGTTTAATATCGTTTGTTGGCAAGATCCCTACCAGGTTCCGCAGTCAAACATGGAATTTCAATGAGCCGAAATGGGAGTAAAAATGGTCGAGATTCGAAATCATTCCAAATTTGAACAAGTTCAGTACGGTATATCAAAAGTGCTAAAACGAATAAAAACAAGTATTAATTTCTTTGTCATGTGCAACGTTACGGGACACCCCCCCCCCTCCCCCCCCCCGGCAGGAATTATTACACAACGATCTTTGAAAACCTTCTTGATATCAATGCATTCACAAAAACTGTTAACCCGTCACCGCATTAGTTGACTAGATATCAAAAAAAGACTAGAAGACTGCCTATTGTTCATTTGAACGCCAAATCGTCGAAGCGGTGATTAAACTGTTTTCGTTTGTGTGTTGTTACCATGTGGTTGCTAAAACACTGCGCAGATGAGACGTACGTTTCGAGGAAGATGTGAATTAGTGGAACGTATGTGCCAGAAAAGGTTATATTGATTTGTCTGGCGCACTGACACTGCGCATCACCGGAAGATTCAACAAAAAAAAATCAAATTTTCAAAGCCCATCAAAAATCTACAGGTTCCTTGCATCAATGCGCCTCGTCAGATCCGGGCAACTTGAACATGATGCGAGGTATGTGCATTGTAATGCTCATCCGCAATCAGCGAAATGATAATTGTGTTGGACACGTGTGTAGCCGGCAAATTTGGTACCCTGCTGGCCTGTTACTCATGGTAACAATGTCTGGCCAACAAAGTTTTTTACCCTAGCTGGATCGGTTCCCCGCGACCTGATTAACTCTGATTTGATCACTGGTCTTCCTGCTTCCTGGACCACTATCACTCGGTCCTACCGAGTCTTGCTTTCGAGTAGGCTCCCATTGTAACTTCTGACTAATCAGACCTGTATTACGGGATACCACGCCCGTTGTCACGTGCAAGGCGCACGTGACTAGCGGCATCTACAGTCCGTCCCTGATTACAGTGCCGACAGGGTCGGTTTGGATTCAGTTATCCAGTTCTCAAGCCAGCAACGTGTTTTTATTTTCGAAAAGTATTGCTGAGTCGCAGTGAACTGCGTCGTATTGTTGCATCGTTTTCAATTCTTTGTGTTGGATATTTTGATCTTGAAATGGCCGTCTTTGATTCTGTGTTGAATACTCCGTTTTCAGAATGGCCGACTCTTTTGAAACTTCCAAACCGACTTCAATAAGGAAAGAGGTAATTTTTAGAGCATTGCAAGCCAGTTTGTCCGCCTTCCGGGAATGCAAATTTACAGCAAAATTATTCAAGAATCGAGTATAAATTCCAATATAATGCGTTGAACAAGAGGAACTGGAAGCAGAGCCTCACGGATGCTTTGTACACTGTTCCCATAAAGCTCCAATCCATCATTGGAAAGTAAACCCACTCAGCTCAGCGAAAATGAGATGGTGACAGCAGATCAATCAACTCATTTTCAATCATAGCTTTCCCGGGAATTTCCGCGAAAAGTGTATAAGAACAATAATTTATCAATACAACTGAATTTGTTTTCTTAAAAGCGGTCGTGCTTATTGAAAATGTAAACAGCAACAAGATACGATGTCCATATTTTTAATCGAAAGTTGCTAATATAGTTCTCACGGTTTGAGCAAGATCGTTTTTTGCAACTTTCGAATTAGCGTTCTTGATACAGCAGCTATTTCAGTTTCTTTTGTTTCATTATTAAATCCATCCTATCAGTAACTAAGATTCAATAAGAAGGACCGAGTGGCCTTCACGCTTCTAACGTGAACCCGTAGGTATTTCAGTTCTAAGTTCGGTCAAGGAGCTTTAACAGTAAGATTCAGAAACAAAACGCACGTCAAGGTTATTCTCAAGGTTGTCAACATGTTCTCAAGAGGGGATGCGGAGAATCAAGAGAACAAAGTCAGTGCTGTGTCACTTCGCGAAATGGGCTTGGGCGTTTTTAAGGTATGATTTCAGGTCGAGTTAATGGCGCCGACAACTGGACAGCTATAAGAAGAGGTATTTCTTGAAAAAGTGGGAAATATTAGCGATTTCCATCGTAAGTGCTCCTTACATTAGATGACGAACATTCTGATGCTATCAAAAAAGTCGGTGACACTGAATCACAAAATAATTACTTGAGAGGTTTACCGAAATCGGTCGTTGAAATTGAAGCGTGAGCCACTAATTCGGCACTAGAGTTCTGTGTTATTAGTGATGTCGAGTTCCTTTTCGAAGCAGTTTTTTCTTGAAAACTTCGGCACCATTTTTTATTCAGTGAAGAACGACTGTCTAACATGAGGGTCAACTCGCGCTTCAAAGCTTAGAAAACAGGAGCACTTCTGATATTTGTTCTTTATGGGCCGAATTTCCAGTTTTATTAGAATGCATGAACAAATACTTTGAAAAACCGGAACATTTCGTGAATTATAGAATTTTAAACAAAGAACGCCATCCCGTCATTACGCAATTCGACTACGTTTCAGTTTTCGGTGCATGTAAATGTTTGAACACATTCTTGAGCGCCTGATCCAACTTGGATTCCGGTCTAAATTGCAAAATGAATACCGGTAACCGTATTCATTCTACCTTGTGTTTTCAAATACACGTGCAAGTGCGACGACGTTTGGTTCAGTGCCCTTGAATTCCTTGTGGGACCACTTGACCGGCATTACTCGACGCTTGACCAGTATCTGTAAAGAAAAGGGCTGTGAGGATATGTGCAGCTCTCCTAGAGTAAAAAACGCAGTCTGCACCGTACATTCCAGCTTGCTGCGCAGAGTAGCCTTCAGTTCAAAGTGGCAGCAGCGACCAAGTTCAAAACAAGAAACCAAGCGAAAAGTTTTTAGGAACATGCTTGACAAATGTGAACAACAAACTCAAATTGCTTTCCAAATAATATTTGTAGGTGCGATTTGAATTCTCAAGATGTCGAACAAATCGTTGTTGACGACGCGACCTTGTCGGCTCTACTTGTAGCCTGGTCAAGTCACAGTTATGGTATATGGGCTGACGATACTTGATTATATTTTATAGAAAACTGAACATTCTGTACAGATCAATGGAACATTTACATGTTTATCTGCCACCGTTTAAAGTAACCGAAATGAAATGGTACAACAATACTTTTCACGCCCAGGGCGCGCAATAAATACTCATTACTGTGGTGCTCTGATGCCAGAGCACTGAATACTTTTTCAATCTCTGCCATCGAGTTTATGTCTCTCCAGTTTCTTACCTTTATACGTGGGGACTAAAAAGTTGACAACTAGGCGACCTGCTCAAGTTTGATTCATGTAGAATAAGTTTCTAATGTAAGATGCCAAATGTTAGTATAAATGAACTCATGAAAGATGTGGTTACGAGTACACATTTCCTGCTCACCAACCGTTATTTACAACGGTATCAGCCTCAAGGGGGTAAGACTTCAACAGCAGGTTCAATGGCTCGTGTATGACCACCTGGTTTTTCGTTAACTTTCCAATGGGATTCGTTCAAGAAACCACATGGTAACCTGTCTAACTGACTGTACGAACAAAGTGCAAAGAGAACCTATTTCCGCTATTAAAACGCCTTATTTTGAGATCAGCCAGTTCCTCAAGGAGCCTTTGTTGCTCCATGTACAGTACGCGGAATAGATAGGATAACCTATTTGGTACAGCTGGTCAAACAATTTAAATGAAAGTATTAGATGGCCGATGTTAGATTTGCTGAATGGTCTTAGCGAACACAGTGCCATCAGATTGTTTTGTCAATGGTTTGGTTGGCAATGATCATACGGCGTTTTAATTCCAGAGATCGGGGTTGACTGTTGACGGCGACGGTAACTGCTTCGGCATTTCGTCTGAGCTCCGTGTTGATCATGCCAATCTAATCTAACTTGCTTTGTTTCCCAGACGCTGCAAGATGTGTTCTATTCAGAGTGCAAAGTTCAATGTAGTCAATGGCCATAGTGACTGCTTTCTAAACCTGCATGGTTTGTGGCATTCCATCCGCTGGTTTTGCGGAATTATTGTTTTGCTCGTGTGGTAGAATATTCAAAATGCTGACATCTATCTGCCCCGCTACAGTATTCCTTAGAGACTCTCGGAGTCAGTGCATTCCTACTTTTGCATCATATTGTCCAAATGATTATGTTTATTCAACTCCAAGTAGAAGAAACAACTCTAAAAAGAATGAGTGAAAATTGTTGAAAATTACGAAAGTTCGCAGACTCCAGCGAAGTCCACTTTTTTGACACATTGTCGAAATTAATTTATTCGAAAAAGCTGAGAATTTCCGAGTACGAATTGCAATTTTCTCTACGTTCTGCCATCGATGATAATAACTTTTCGATAATGCATCACTTCCGCATCACGTTGGTTGCACCAAAGCGTATGAAGCAAGAACCTTATCACCTTTCTCGTTCTCGTTACCATGTACAAGCCGGACGCGCCCCTTCGGGCCGCGTAGCCAGATAACTAAAGAATCACTCAAAATTTCTTTGAAATGAAAAAACTGAGTTGCAGAAAAACTGTAAGCTATCTTTGAGTTTCTCGTAGAAATCTGTCCAGACTGCAGAGTAGGTACTTCAAGCAAAGCATCAAAAACCCATCCCAATCTGTCGATCGCCGGATCTCATCAGTTGTTTTCGTCACAGACTCCAATTAAATTTTGCCGAATTTTGCTGTTCGGTTTTTCAATGACATCTCAAATAAATTTCGGTGGAAATAAAGATTTCTATACCAGCTCAACCAAGCGTCAAGGGCACAGGAACTGATCGTTGCAGCAATTCAAGCAAACTTTGTCGCAATTTGGCTGCAAAATTATATCACAGCTCCGCAGGTGTAATCTACTGGTAAGTTTTCACAAAATCCTGCAGCTTAACGCGCAACATTCACAGGTCAAATTGTTTTATTAATATTTCTGTTTTCCATTTGCTGAATTCACAAAAAAACTGTGTCCAGTTTTCTAACACTTTTCGAGTTCCCTCACATAATATTTAGAATCGCTGTTGAGCCCTTTCTACCGGTAGCATGTAAGTTTATTCACGTTTGTTCGAAGGGTAGTTAGTTCTTCAGTAAGAATGATTCCGTTCCGGAACCCGGATTCTGCATTTCAAGCAAACGTTAAAAATGAATAAATTTGAGTCGAAGAAAAAGTGTGAACTAAAAACCGTAGGAAATCTTGAAGAAACCTGTCCAGATTAGGTGCTTCAAAGAACGAAAACTCATTCCGATTTGCCGAGTTAGGTGTTCTGTAATACACTATCCGAAGAAGTGGATTGATATCACCAGCTTTGTTTCGTTCTCCAAAATCTTGTTTCGTCATTAACCCCAGTTCAAGTTCGCCAAATTTTTGTTGTCTAAACGAGGTTTCAAATTATTTAGGGTGAAATAAATCATAGTGGTTTCTAGGAAATGGCTATAGCCGTCATAAGACCCTGTTTTACTCCTTTCATTTTTTTGATGAAGTAGGTCCCTGGTTATCAAAACGGACGAAAGCCGGTCTTTTTTCAAATTTTATTGTATCAGTAATTGGTGTGATCGATACCGGAAAGCTCAGTCTGCCCTCGCCGTCGAGGACAGCGGAGTTCACTGAGCCCAGCAAGCTGGATTACAAAGCAAGCAAGGATCCTAAGGTATGAGATGACTTCAAATCTTGAACATTACCCAAGCAACGAATTATATCAAGAATCCTTGATCGACCATCTAAACTCAACTTTTTTGAATTTCAAGAGCTACCTCAGGTAGCTCCAGTACTCTTGATTATATTTTTGAAGTTGCAAAAAGCTTCTCATGTGTATGGAATAGCTTAGTTTTCGTTTTTCGTGTTACGGTCAACATGGCCACACAAATTCAAAGACCGATTTAGTCAGCTTTGCAAATGAGAAATCTCCGCAGTTAATTTGAAAATGGTGGCGGCAGTAGCTGGAAAGGGACGCCGTAAGGGCGACTATAACGGAACAGCGGGTTCAGGTGCACTATTATTTCACCCTACTTTATATCGATATGCAAAGGGTGTAGTGACTTGTTCAAACCAAACGTCGCTGATTATTTGGCATTTCAGTGTAAAATAGCCAGCGAACTGTGCTTTAAAACTATACCTACCAGGCGTTTCCATGGGCCCACTTCCTCATGATTGCCCACGCTTTACACCGTTGGTATAACATGGAGCAGATGGGTTCGAAAATGATGGCTGAATCAGTTAGCTATTTCAAAGAATTTGAATCTGCTTGATTGACCATCTAATCTCAAGTTATTTGAATTTCAAGAACTATAAGGGAATCCTGGTTGTCATGGGCAACAGGAAACGACCTAATCAAGAAGTAGGAGTCAATATTGAATGACTAGATGCGGAAAATAGAACACATCGAGTCGCATATATAGGTATAATTTTTTTCATTATCTCGAAGCAAACATGAGAAGCGCTGTTTCGATAACAATGTCATCATCAGCCACGGTATAAAATATTACGAACACGAGTTTGCTGATCTCATTTGCTTTGTTTACAAATCTTTTCACAATGTATTCAGTTCAGCATAAGAAATTTGTGATCGACGGGCACGAAGGCACGAAGGAACGCTAAGATATACCGTCGAAGAGTGCATCGCCAAATGCAGGAATGGGATGATATTGAGAGCGCGAGTTGTTGAATGGCCACATCCTGGCGGACCGGAATTCCTTGCCATCAAGCAACTGAAAGGCAGTTTAAATAGTGGAACGTTTGACAAAGAATTCGGGAAACAAAAAACAAATCGATTATCTTGAGAAGCTGAGACATCCAAACGTCCTCAGGTACTACACAGTGTTCAAACTGGAGTCAGCGTCGGACCTGGAAACCAACAAGATCTGCATAGTTATGGAATACTCTACAGGTGAGAATAATCATTGCCTTTGCGTGATGATGGTTTTTGCGACAAGGCATATTTTCAGCTGCTCTTGGGAAAGTTTTTAGAATTCCAGAGCCGATATACCTCACGATTCAACTTGTTTATGGGCTCTCGTATATCCATTCCAATGGAATCGTTCATTTTGACCTCAAACCGGCAAATATTCTGGTTGTGGAAGAAGTATGCGAAACACTGCAGCTCAAAATATGTGATTTGGATGAATCTGTCATCGTTGGTGAAGAAAACAACGGTGCGATCGACATCAAGGATTTCAAGGATGAAAAATCTTATTATATCAAGGAGTTTCTCCAGTTTACGAAGATACCGCATTTACTAGAACTCGAAGTGCATATTTTTTGGGGTCGCAGAAAATTTAAAGGGATACTACCCTACGAAAATTTCTTCAGGTTCCAGAATTTACGTAGATTAGACATTCCCATTGACCCAACCAATACGATGACTTTCAGAGACTGGGAGCATTCTACGTTTATTTCGACAGATGCAACAGAAAACCCACCGAGTGAATTTGGCGAAGGAGAGTTATGGGAGCTGAAAGGAAATGGCTACTGGTATCGCAACATCTCGTCCCGGAAATGGTATCGTCCAGGAGCATATACTCGACGGTAAATGCACAAAGTGTTTTATAAATCAAATTTCAAGGTCCCTTGATATGCGCCACAGAACCCAAGCTTGCAGTACTAAGCTTTGTTTAGTATATCATTTTGCTAAACCGTATTCTCTCTTTTAGTGACACCAATCAACCAACAAGAGAAATCGAGAACGGGGAAGAAGACACAACGGGGAGTCCAAGAAAACGGTTGCATGTGTGCGAGAGAGACTGACGTTTTCGAGGCTTGAAAGTGGTCTGACTGTCACCTCTGCTGAAAAGACGACTTATTAGTCCGGCCCCAAACCCAGATGTTAAATTTTCTGTTTTGAAACGAGCGGCGTTTTATAACAGCTGCCATTCCTTGAGCTTCAGTAATTTTGTTTGAAAATGTTGTTTTCCCACTTCGGTACTGTGTGTGCGAAATTGTTGATTTGGGCAACAATATGACCAAACATCAGTGCTGAGGATGACACTGATGACAATGTTGCTGACACTTGCTTATCGAACACAAACTTTTCTTGAAGTGAGATTCTGCAAACTTCATACTCATTTCACAATACGAGAATCAATTTGGAGGTAAAAAAACAGAGATTGTGAACCACAGGGTTCAGAAAAATAGATTTTGTAACCTGGAGCAAAGTCTCGGCGGGTCTCCGCTTCGTCTGTTTTTTTAAACCACTGAAGAAGCCCGGGTTACACCAAAATTTCATACCACCCCAGTAGAACCGAGCATCCACAAAAGGTCACCACTAGCAAACAGGAGAAATCGCGAGGATCATCACTATCTATTAACTAGGTTCACGTGTCCGTGACTTCCGCGCCCCTCTTTTCGATTGGTCCATTTCAAATTTTGTACGATTTGTGATTGGCTGATTTTGTAATTTCCAATTCTGATTGGTCGTAGTTGGCGAACCCGGACCGCCGTTCAGGAATTAATGGCCCGGTCTCTCTGCGACTCAGCCAGCGACGTTAAGCTCTCAAAACTGTCAAAAACTGCCAATAATTTTAGCAAGGACCCACAGAACACCGCCCAAAAACCCATGCACTGAGGGATGTTTATCCCTCAGTACACATGTACAGAGATGTACTGAGGGTTTCTAACCCTTCATCGTCCCTCAATACACATATACACATATACAGAGATGTACTGAGGGTTTCTAACCCTTCAGTATAAATGTCCAGGGGGGGGGGGAACCCATAAAAACTATCAAACTTTGCACATAATTTCGGCAAGGATCCACAAATCTACTCCCAAAAACTCATGTACTGAGGGTTGGAAATCCCTCAGTATATGTGTTCTGACGGATGAAATTCATTCAGTACATCTGTCCCTCAGTACATACGATTCAGCGGGTACAAAAAGAAAACAGTAGCGTTTGTGAATATACTGTATACTCTACCATTCAAAACACTGATTAATCAACTGTGGCCTTCACAATGTATCGCACAAAAAAGTCTGTCGCGCCGCGTAGAGGCGCGCGCTGGCTCGTCACTATCTATTACTTGGGTTCACGTGTCCGACACAACCGCGCCCGTCGCTTTGATTGGTCACTTTTGAAATTTATTCGACTTTTGATTGGTTGATTTTTAAACTTTCAAATCTGATTGGTGGAAGGTGGGGAACCTACACAACTGTACAAAAATAAATGATCAGGTTGCTCTGCGTTTCGGTCAGCGACGTCAACCTTACAAAACTCTCGAAATTTGCACAAAATTTCGCCAAGAACCCACAAATCTCCGCCCAAAATCTCATGTACTGAGGGATTTTCATCGTTCAATACACATGTACTGAGGGATATTAAATCCTCAGTTCACATGTACTGAACGATTCTGATCCCTCAGTACACATATACTGAACCATTTCCATCACTCAGTACACATGTACAGAGGGATTTCTATACCTCAGTACAAACAATCCAGGCCAGCCTACGACAATTCGAGCCCAACCAAGCCACGCTGACCCCAGCCCAGCCCACGAAAGGCGTGAATCGAACCTACCCGAGGAAAGCTCAGCAAATCATTAGCCAAACCGGAACCCAATCCAGGTTGGAGCCAAAGCGGAGCCAACACCAAGCCCAGCATACAGTAGAGCAAGCCAAACCGAGAAAAACCAGTCCATATCATGCCATGCCAAAACAAAAACAAAGCCAAGCTAAAACCAAGCCTAATCTCAAATCGAAATCGAACCAAAAATCGAGCCAAACTAGGCAGAGAAAACACAAAACAAAACAAGCCCTCACCCAAACCCAGCCAAGCCTAGCCGAGCCTACCCTGAAGCCTCTACCAAGACGATATAAAACCATCCCCGTCTAGGCCAGGAGAATGCAAGCAAAGTCAAGCCGGGCAGTATCAACCAAACCGAAGCAAAACTAAGCTGAACCGAGCGAAAACCAAACCAAGCCAAGCTCAATAGATCCAAGCAGAAAACCCTCGGACTCAATGTCTGGTTCCATAAAATTGGTAGGGCTTTGTTTCTAGGGACGCGTTAAGGTCAGCGCCGCGTAGAGGCGCACGCTGGCTCGTCACTCATTATGGCACTACTCACCTGCAGCATAACTCTTTGCTGGGCACCTAATTTGATATTTTTCACCAAAGTTTCGATCTCTCAAGATTATTATAATCAGGCACTTGACATCATCACAAATAACTGTCTCGCCATTCAATCGATTATTGACCCGAGTTTGTTCGTCATGGTCCTGAAAGACATCCGTACGGCTGTTAAAATTCTATTTCCATGCACCCGCTAAATATAAGTCCTGCTAAACTGCTCAAATAAAGTTATATAATCCAAAAATTCTGATGACTATCAGTGCAGGCTTGTGTACCGGGAACCTTGAACCGAATGTTTCAGTCCAACGATGGGTAGTGAGTGGATCGTGGAATGAGTGTGGGCACTCCACCGTAGTGACGGTGGTCATCGTATATCCGGTAAAATATCCTGATTGTCATGTCACCGAAGTATCTCGTACTTTTTGACAAAAAGGATGATTCACAGTATTGAAGGTACTGCCAGGGCAAGATATTCACAACGGCGGAGAAAAGTCAGTTCTTATCTCTGAAAGTACTTCGACTTGTGAATGTTTTACGTGCTGAATTAGAACCCACATTATCCAGGATCGCTGCAATACATCTGATTCGTTTGTGAATATAATAAAAAACGTTGCTTCGAACATGTTTGAACAAGCCCGTATTACTAACGACTGAACAGAACGGAAAATCTGAAGTGACGGACTAATTGCAGACAAGATTTAAAAATTTTGTTTTGGGCAGCGCAAATAACTTCTCGATAGAGCAGGGAACATAATCGAACCGGAGAGTTTGAAGTACTCTTATATATGCAAAAAACCTAATCACTTGTTGAGAATTCTTCAGGAAGTACTCTACCCAACGGAAAGCGCATGAGTTGGCTTAAACTAGGTATACACGGTCTGAATGTAACGGTGAGAAGGTATTCAAGAACGTTCTAGTTCACAATAATTCGTGTCGCAATTTGGATTGTTTAACTGACGTGAAAACCTTCTCCCAAAAATGCGACCATCTTTTCTTCTCATGATATCCCTTGTGTCCGCATTGGTCAGCCGCCAATCTGTCGTTGGAGGTCAGATCAACCGCCAGGCTTGTAAAGCTCACAACGAATGCTGCGGCCGAATGCGTTGTCTCCAATTCGCTGGAGAATCATCAGGGATGTGTCTGTCGGTCAGTAAATCGCTCGTTTACTTGCCGACACGATTTCTCTTGAATAATGGCAACTCTTATTGAGCAGACTCGTTGCCCGGGTTGGGGACTGTTAGGAGCAGAACACTGCCGAGAATCTTCAGTAGAACTGCCATAGCCATAGGAAACAACACATCCGAGAGACAGCTACTGTATGTATTGTCTCTGCTCTTTGGACAACGTCTGGGTGATCGACGGATCACCACCTTCCAACAGCCAATACTATTACCCCATATTATCAGCCTTTATCTACGTTTTGGCAATGCGGGCTTGCAGTACCATCTGCAAGTTTTTCTTTGAGCTGTCGTCATACAATTTGTCTCGAGATGTTGAAATAAATAAAGTAGATTATTCAAAAAACCATTGGTATCGGTTCGACCCAAAAACTCTGCTCAGATGTTCATCACGTTGACGCTCGGTTGTTCCGTGATTCGTCAACGCTACCATAAGTTCAAATATGAGATCATCAAAATATGCCAGTTAAAATCTGCAATATTCCTGCATAAGGGATGAAATATCATGAGATATCAGTCGTAAATCTTTGGAAATAACCAGCGATACTGTGGTTTCCGCTTTAAGTTTGGGCATCAAAGAAAAACTCTGTGTATGAAATAAACAGATTGAGAGGAACGTGCTAGTTGCGCTTACTCAAAACTAAACTCCTGTATATTGTTTGAAGTACCAGCAAAGGACGAAATATCCCGCCGTATTCTTATGGGGCAGTGATCCCGCCACCCCCCCCCCCCCCCGGGAAAAGG
>JAQIWT010000502.1:0-19020 GCA_034696485.1 Isohypsibius dastychi
GTTCGCTTGTGGTCTTCATATCGGTTCGTATACTGGTTCTCATCATACGAACCGATGGTCTGGTCGGCTATACCCTGTCCACTCGCCCTTCCTTCCCCATTTTCGTTCTGAGTGAAAAGAAAACTAACTTGGTAAGAACCTTCAGAAGTTTTCATCTGGTTCAGTCAAATTTATTACTGTATCTGTGCTCCCCAAAAAGCCAGAAGAAATAAACACATCAAGCTGGAATTGCTCTTGTTTAGGCTGTCTTTAACCACGATGCAAATAAAGCTTTACCATGATTTCGCAAATTAACACAAATAATTCCGGAGATTTCCGGTCAAAATGACCCATCATATAGGGTCACGTCGCCTTGGGGGGTACTCCGGTTCCAATTTTCAGGTGATCAAATCGCTGTCCGTGCCTGTCGTTTGGAGCTTCGTGGATCTTATTGCAGAACCAAATAACGACAGGAAAACTGACGATAAGTAGGATCCAATCCAAGGGTTTAAATCCGCGAGCAAGAGGCTGAGGGCCTCCAAATCTGGGTGCAGCGTTGATGTTGCTGATATTATTGGCATTGAGTTCAGTCCGCGCAGCAGCCATGTCGAATCCTGGAATCTGCTTCCTGCAAAACGTAGCTGTCGACCTCAACAACAATCCTGGGGTCAGACGCATTTTCCAGTCTGTTTTTCGAGCAAATCTGAGGGAAATGTTAAAAATCGAGAAACTTTTCGAAGTTTCAAAACCCAAACACAGAAATTGGTCAATCAATCAATCAGTTCCCGCTGAGCCGCTTCGCTTTCAAGAATAGATTACCCGCTTCCGCCCTGAAGTGAGGGTCATGAATCGGAAAGCAAAAAACCCGAAATCTCGAAGTGCAATACTACAGCTGATCTATCTGGTAAACAGACATCCCATGATTTGACAAGTGATGGTCACGAACATACAGGAAAGCAGAAGCCAACTTAACCTAAGCAAACCGACTAGTGGTTGTCTAAAATGACTTCCGGTGCAACATTTTTCGATATTTCTGAACTGTTCTCTGCACGAATCAAACATACCATTTGAACACTTCAAATGCACGACTTGTGGATACCAACAACAAACACTATCAAATCCGAACGAACGCCATTCCAATACACGAAAACGGCATTATGACTTCCTAATGATGAATTTTCTTCTCGTTCTTCCTCTTCTCAATGAGGCTCGGTGAGTTTGGGAATCCAAGGTCAGCTTGTCTGGCAGTCTTAGGATAATAGTGATAATACAACTCCGCTGGGGCCTTTTTCGGATCGAAACCTTTGTAGATGAAATACAAGGTGGTGGACGAGAAGACTACTGCACAGGTTACTGCCGTGATGGTCCACACCTTAAACTGCTGCGGTGTTTCTGGTGGTCGATATTTCGGGACCTACAACATTTGCATTAAGCTAGCAGCGATAAAAAGGACCAAATCAAGACAGAACAAGATCAAGAAATATCTCACATAGTCCAAGCTGTATTTCCAGTGGGTCTTATCTTTAGGTAGATGACCAGCCAAACTTGTTGGAAGATATCTCAAGCACTGAGTTACTCTCATGTTTACCGAGGAAGAAGAGATAGAACAACTACAGTGATGGCAGGACCAAATTGAATTCAATTTGGCAGGACTATCAGCAACGATGTTCCTTCTTCGCAAAATGAAAATCCATGCAAGAAACGACAACAAGTCGTGCTACTCGCGGACGGAGCTCCAAGGGGGTGAGAGCGAACGAAGTAAGTGGGTGACCTTTAACTAGCTCGACCAATAAAACACGGACTAGGCATGTCAATTTTTTGGTGAAGTCGACTTTCTTAGTCACCAAGTGTCACTTCATAGTTAACGTTAAAATTTTTAACCAAGTGAGATTTGACCACTCGGAAATTTGGTGAAAACGCTTTTAAGTCACTTGTGGAAAAAGTAAAGTCAGCAAAAGTTCACTTTTTTATCAAGTGAAGTTGACTCAGTCATCACTAAGAATTATATTCGAATATGTCTGGAAATACTCTTCCCGGTGGACAAATAGGTGATTTTGCGGGCGTTACTACTGAGGCAGTCACCGCAAGGCAAACAATCAATCAGAAACCATATGATCGATTGAATCATTGCAACACACACGCGCACATACGCTGAGAATCTGAATTTGCATTTTGCACCTGCATCGGTTTCCTCTTATATTTCGTCAACTCTGAAACGATTGCGAAACCTGCTGCTTCGTCCTCAGGGAAACGGGAGTCTGCAACTTAACCCATTGGTGGCCGCTACCCTTCAAAATGGCTCGAATTCTCTGAAATTTTCTGGGTTACCTTAAAATAATTCATCGTGATCATGTATTTATTTTCAAAAAATTAGCTCATTTACAAGTATGGTTTTTTGAGTGGTGATGTAAGTCACCAGTGGCCACTCGCGGGAACAGATTTGGCCGGCTGGTGACTGAGGGACAGAGAGAGTCAGCTGCCCATTAGTAACTTTTCTTACAATTGCCGCGAATATTTCCATTCCACAGACATCTTACTCAAGAGAAGGTTTTGACTAATCATGATCTTTCACATCTGTGTAGTTATACTATTCGTTTTTTTGTGGTTCTTCCACAAATGCTGAACCATTTCGACGGAAGGAATCTGGTCAGCTGGCCCTCACAAGTCGCCCCAACAGACAGCTGCCCAAATGCGGAACAACCATTCGGGCGGCTTGATCAAGATAAGCTCACTGAATAGGCCTGTATTGTCTTCTTTACAAATCTCTTTGTGATGGAATCGTGTTTGTCTGATCTCTCAGTCTCGCTTGTAGCCGGCAAGATAGTTGCGCGCAACTAGCAAATAACTTGCCGGGCAACTCGTCAAGATAGTTGCGTCGGCAAGATAGTTGCGCGTATTTTGGCAAGATAGTTGCGCAGTGTGGGATCCCTTGGTTCACGCATTTTCATTCTCTCAGGGAGATGAACTTGCTTTCGAATCAAACACGAAATATGGCTTTTCAACTGAATTTCCTATTTCCAGTTTTAAAAATCCTGGACGACACTTATCGGCTTAGGAATATCAGCTTTCGAAAGCACAGGAATCAATTTAACTGGGAATTCCGGAGGACGCTTTTGGCCAAGTATTCACGCATAGCTGATTGGATTTCCGTTCTCTCATTCAGTTTTCTCATCGTTAAAAAAGTAAAGGCTGCTGCGATCTGTTTCATTAATATTTCGTGTAAAAGCAAAGGAATCAATTTAGTTATCAATCAAAACTGAGACAATATCAGACATTTTTCGCATTCGCTCTTTCGGAAAGTACGGAGAGAAACATGCGTAGCTTTTGAAAAGATTCAGCTTTTTCCAAATTCCAAGGCAGAACCACACAAAGCTGCACTGCTGATAATCGCTTCCATCTTGCCGACTGGCGCAACTATCTTGCCGGGAGACGCAACTATCTTGCCGGACGGCGCAACTATCTTGCCGGAGAACGCAACTATCTTGCCGAGAGACGCCCGGTGCGCGAAAAAGGCCTAGGAATATGGATAAACATACCTACGTGTATGGAAGGCTTTTCAATCCATACGCGAAGGACCAGCAGTCATAGGAATACCGTATGAATGAATGACAAGGAGGCAGTATTGAATCCATAGCGGTTCATAACATAGCAGAAGCTCCCATATTCATACCATAGCGAAAAAACCCAAACAGAGTGTTCAGTGCCAAATTTATTCCATATTGTTCTCACAGGGTCACTTCCGGTTTGCAGAAACCAAACAATAAAACTGAACTTCAGGTCCAAAACATCTAAACTTCAGGAAAAATCATGATTACTTTTTCTGGTCTTTAAATGAAAAAAATTAGAAACGAGAATCTCTGTACTTAATCCAAATAATATACCAACTAATCATCATCATTTTCGCTGTCTGATTCATCTTCGTCCCGGCTACCGTTCTGATCCGTTCCCGACACACTTGCTGAAGCCGATGAAGAGTCAAGCTGCACAGACGTTTCTTTCGACTTCCAATCACGATCGTACGATTTTCGACAAGTCTGCAGGAACGACCGCAATTTAGTGTGGATTTCGCTTTGTTTGGGGACATCCGTTTTCAATCCCAAACAAAATTGTTTGACGAAGCCTGCAATCAAACAACATTGGTTTTCAGATATACCTTGAACACCAAAAACCAAAATTAAGAAAACCAATCCAACGAAATTCCAAAATATAAATTTATACGTCGTTTTTTTTAAAATCAATAGCTTGTCTCCAAATTGAAAAATACCGTAAACGATTTCCATTTTTGCTGGATCCAAAGGCGATCTTTCAGCTGGGGAGACTTGAGCTCCTTTTGTGGTTGGACAGGATGAAATCAGCTCCTTTACGGAAAACATCTTATTCATAACACGTGCCAATGCCATCTTCCAAAACTTTTCTCCTGCACATTCATCCTGAAATTGTTTACATTAAACAATCGTACCATTCACTTCAAAACAAGATTTATTCACCATCAGCTTCTCGACGGTCCAATTTGCACAAACGGTGGAACTCGTGGGTTGAAACTGCTTGATCATTTCCGCTTTCGCTTCGTCAAACTGTTCTCGACGAACGAAGCTTTCTTCAAATCCAGTCAGCTTGCCTTTTAGCGCGAAAAGCATTTCTTTCAGCTCCTTGAAATAAACAAAATCATGAAAAATCACAAACTGGTTTAAAATCAAACTCACCATGTTTTGTTGCTCCAGCTTGATAAATTTCGGTTCGATTCCTTGTAATTCCTCGAGCTTTCGTTTCATGCTCGCACATTCAATAATCAATCCCTAGAAAATCAGATGTACCAAACAGAACGGAACACGTTTTCGAAGTACACTCACCTCCGTTTGCTTCGCATCAGCGCTTGAATCATCTGCAGGCTCTTTTTCAGCGGGAGAATCAATCGGAGCACCATTTTCCACTACGATGTTCTGGAACAGATGATTCAGGCAATAGTCTTCAAAGTAAAACGATACTTTGCACTTACTTCTTTCAAAGCAAGGTTGTGCTTCAAAGCGAACGTTCGTCCCGACAAGACCAATTCATTCTCCATGTTGGTGGAAGCAGCCTTGGCACTTTTGCTGTGGCCAACGTCTGCAATGAATATCGTCACTAAGAATTCTTAAAATAAATACTAAGTTTTACCTAGGCTTAGATGAACAACGACTGCAGTAAATTCTTCCGTCGAATTCTTCCATTTGATTCGTCCCACATCACCAACTTTGGGATACGCAGTCGTATCAGGTCGTAAGAACTTCCCAACTGGCCTGACAACAAGCGTGTCATCTTTGTTACAATACACGACGAGACTCATCTTTAGGAATCAGGAGAGAAGAAGGCTGATGAAATCCTTTCCTCAAAACGAGAAAATGGAGCTGAAGCTGAGCGGCAAAACAAGTCTGATCCACTTGATTGACTTTCTTACTGGTGGGTGGGTGGAATGTGTGGGGGGGGGGGGGGGGATTTTAACCGTATGCCTGCAAGTACCCGCTTCGAGAATTTTTTCGATCGAGAAAACTTTTCCGAAAACTCACAGAAATTCTATTGTACCTCGAATCCGTCCACAAAAATTAATAATTAATAAGTACAACATGTTGCTTTACGATATCTTGACGTCGAAACATGAGCTGAATTTATGAATCAATGAAGGGATTTAGTAGCAACCTAGCCCCCTATGTTGAGTCCATGGTGGCAAACATACAGGTGTTCACTGGCAGATATTTATCAGCTATGCAGAAATTTACTGTTCCTCAAAAAGTAGGTAATTCACTCAAGAATAACACAGATATGTTACCGGTTGCTGTCTAGTCAGAAGTTTCATATTGACAATAAACAATGCAGTACTCTGTGGGCTGATCTTTTATGTAGAGACATGGCGTCATCAGTGATTCAGATGGATCAATGTAGCAATCCCTAAAAGGAATTAAAATTATAATCGCACAAAAATATGAATCTTACACAAATGTTAACTGTATTATATACTTAATACTTACTTCTTGGATCGCACTTTGTATATGTGGGAGAGTGAAACTCCCCCAAACTCAACAGTTTCCGGGATCAGTTGCACTCCAATAAGGATCAAACGAGGGCAAGTTGAGCAGCTTACTATCTTCTTGGTATAAAACAACTTGTCCACACCGTCGTTGTTTTTTCGCTTGACCAAAAATGTCGAAGCTTGCTTTTTCGTCGCTCTTCTGTAGTCTTCAGACCAGATGACGTTGCATCCGATGTCAACCTGAGAGAAGTACTGAAGACTGTGGCCATGACAGGATGAATCAGTGTACGCATCTGGAGAAACTGCTGTCGGCTTCGAGTATGATTTCCATCCAACACCTTCAAATGCAACTCGACATCTTTGAATAAGAATGTACATAAGGATACCGCTTCACTTTACTTTAGAACAAAAAAATATACCTTGCACGGTCAACTGTTTGGAGAAAACGTCGATGTGTCACACTTGTCACAGCAGAGAGCCTACCAGACAACACCTGGTTTGCCAGTAACTGACGAATCACAGAAGCTGTCCCCCCTTGACCACCGTGAAAGTGCCTCATAAAAAATCCGTTATAGGATTCGAAGGCGAATAGTGACGTCACTGGTAAGGGTCCATGAAGTTCAACGAATTCCACGATATGTTCTAAATAATGAACATTGATGCCATACAGGTTTTCTCCTAACAAAAAGCCATTATCTGGGGCAATATTACGTTGTCGTAACAGACACAGTAGCTTACCGTAAAGGTCAACAAAGCCAGTACAAAACTCATCAAGTAGCTTCCTGGCACGTGAAAGGTCATTCGCAATCGACAAGCGATCAAGACTCAGCAATGACATGGATTCAACAAGTTTACACCAGTGAACGAAGTTGCCGACAGGGAGTATACCGGATAGACAGGGAACTGAATATTGGAACAGCCATGACCTGAACTCGTTTGCTTTCCACTGCTTTATCTGCAAGCTTCTTGGACTACGTCCGATATGTCTTCCCGGTTTCATAACCAACAGCCTCGCTTCAACTTCTCTTTTCTGCAAAAAAACTTTTTATTTGCATATCAAGGCTAGGCTCTGGTCTCTGTTAATAATTACTTGTTCAGAAGATAGTACGGACTTCAACCAGTAGCCGGTTACCGCTTTCACGACCCCCAGGTGAATGGCGTGCATTTCATCAATCACAAAGGCATCTGCCACATTCACGTGACGCAGCTGAGTAATAGGAGGAATTCCCTTGGAGCCTTTTACTGGATTCTTTTCATCTGCTTGGGAGGCATCGACTGCGAGCGATTCACTTGTCCTTCTTGGATAATTCTGAATGTCCCAGTAGCTACGACAGTGACCTTTTCCAGAAGTAACTGTCTTTCCTGGCACTTCACATATCGGGCATCCGCAGTTCCCGTTGTGACGCATCGCATTTCGCGCGTCCGCTTTTGCTGGGGTGTCCGCAGTGATTGCGGTTATTCCGATCTTGACATTACATTTAGTTCCATTCAAACTCAGCTGAAGTTCTGTAAACAAATGAATATTGTCACACATTCAACGCTGAAATAATGTAGCGCACCGGAACCGTTGATTGAATCAATTTCATCCTGCAGTGAACGGAACACAGCTTTGAATGGGGGGTCTTTCTTGTTTCCTTTTTTTCCTTCCCAGAGTGCGAAAAAGAAACAGTTGCGTTCTAAGAATCTGTGAGATGTACCATCTTATTATTTTGAAGGTTTTTCAAAGAATTTCCAAATACCTGTCATCTTTTTGGATTTCGTTGCAAGTCAAGAAGAATGGCCAGACTGATGCATCACTGTCTTCAAACATGCTAACACCATCAAAATTCAGAGTAAAGGTCAGCGGTTGACTGGCTGGGAATTCGGAGAGAAGTCTGTTGACAACTCGCTGGTGGTACTCTCCGTCCGAGCAATCTGAAATGTGGCCGTTTTTCCGGTAGTTGGCAGCGCTCCACAAAACAAGCTTTTCACCTGAAAATGTTCAGTGAAAGGTTATGCACGTATCTTCCAGACAGACGAAACATACGCTGAAGAATGTTCTCCATCTGGGGCTGTAATGTCGTTCGTGAGAAAACATCGGCTTGCTGAATTTCCTCGCTAGAATTAAAAACTTGAAGAAGTCATCAACTAGAAGAACTTGTCAGGTTTACCATTCCAGGGTACATTCCGTTCCGTTTTCTTCGGATAAACATGAGCGACATCTTAGAACTTTCATAATTTCCGGTGTTATATCAAAATGGTGCGTGATCTCTTCCCGTGTAACTCGATCAAAATTGAGATTCAGTTTCAGCAATTTGAGTATATTGAAAATTCCGCGCTGAGATATCCCATGGGCGAGCTGAATTTTTTTCAATAAATCTCTTGGATTAGCCTCGATAGCCGGTGCTCGAAGAACTGTCGTGCTGGATTGCGGTTGGGTTTCGGGACCAGAAATTTCCGCATCAAATTCGCTTTCGGAGTCCGAGATAGTTGCGTCAGCTTCGTCCAACAGACTGCCACCTGAAGCAGAATTCTTCTTGCTCCGCAAAAAAAGCATTGATGTTCTTACATGGTTCCGCGGTCGATGGTGATCGAGAACGTTCTCGCGAAGTCAGATGGAATTTCCTGGCATGCGCTCGAGCATTCTTCCGGTGCTTGATGACTGCTGTACAGTGTTTGCAGTTGTAGACGCCGCCAGTCAATTCAAGGTAGCTCATCTCAAGTTCGACCTGGTGTTTCCTCGCACTTCCACTCTTCCCAGTTCGGTTAACCATTTCACACGAAGATCGATCAAAGTTTCTTGAGTCTGAAATTTGCTCGTAGCACTTGAGCTCGTATTTATATCATATTTTTACGATCGCTTCCGGTTGGAGTAGAAACTATGCATTCCATACGCGTAGCGCATTAATAGCTTTCCATACCAGATTTTATTCGTATTGTTCCACAACAGTATTGTCTTATAGTGATCTCATAGGGCCCCGAAAACAAGAATAGGGATTCAATACGCCTAGTTTCTGCCTATGTAAGCATAGAAGGCGTTTTTCCGTATTTGGGACTAGGGCCAAGAACTCATACGTGTTTCCTACGGCATGCTACTTTTCCTACGGTATTCCTATGCGGATTTTATTCATATTTACCGATTGGTAGCTATTGATACCAAGTTCATATGAATTTGTCACTCCCATATGGTTTTCCTACGGTAAGCCATATGAATTGCTGCGAATTGCTGATTATTTCGCGCACCGGGCGCAACTATCTATCTTGCCGGAGAACCAATGAAACTGTACTTTGCCGAGGAGACCTTTCATTAATATCATTGATCAAGAAATGAAACAGGCAAATTAAGGCTTCTGAAAAATTCTATTATTGGCAGAAATATTCTGAATGAATTCAGAATTTTTTCGCGCTTTTCGAATTATTTCATCGCAGGTATAAACAAGAACTGAGTATGCGACAAAAAATACGTGGAAGATTTTCAGTCAATTGTATTGACTTTATTTTACTGAATTCTAAAGATAACAGAACAAATAGCATTTCATCGTGCTGAAAAGAAGGAAGCAAATCGAGTGCCAATCCAGGAAAATAACGTCCCAGTGAAATCGCTAACAAAGATACCACACTGGTATGCACTGCTTATTTTGAAAATTCGATAAAGTTCGTCCCGGATTTTTAAAATCTGGAATAGAAAATTCAGTTGAAGATACGTATTTAGTACACTATTCAAAAGCAAAGTCATCGCTCAGAGAGAATGAAAATGCGAAATCAAAATGATTTCACAATGCGCAACTATCTTGCCGAAACACGCGCAACTATCTTGCCGACGCAACTATCTTGACGAGTTGCCAGGCAAGTTAGTTGCTAGTTGCGCGCAATTATTTTGCCGGCTACACTCGCTCACAGCTGGGCAGCACAAATGCCCAGCTGACCCACCGACCAGACAGAAAAAATAGGACCGCACTTTCATACCTCTCAGTGGCCACTGGTGACTTAAATCACCAGCGATGAATTAAGTCATAAAACTTGGTAGATTTTCGATAATTTATTTCCAACGAAGTTAATATGAGATTTGCCAGTGTTAACGTAACTCAGAATATTTTTCTACGGTTTATTCAACAAATAATCGTCGAGCTGTAGATCGAGGAACCTACCCCCTTTAGATGCTATTTTTCAATTGACTTTTGCAACTTTAAAACTGAGGCTGGGGAACTTTGAAAAATATGTAGAGGTAGTACTAGCTTTGGATTTACCGAATCCGGAATCAGAAGTGATCTACGTTCAGCACAGGTCTCACAATAATTCGGGGAACTACTGGTGATTTAAATCACCAACGGCCACTAATGGGTTAAACTTAAACTTTGCGTTTTTCTGTGGATTTTTCAATGCGGCTCGTGATATGATGTTGTGGAAGGACAATGTCCCGCGTCACATGAACACATCAGAAAGCCCGTGATGTCTGCAGTTTGCCAGTTTGGAACTGCTGATGGCAAATCGTCAATCACTACAAGCTGAAATCGATGCTCGTGATGACAGCTTGGCCGAATGCATCGAACTTGGCAAGAACCTGCTATCCCGTAACCACGAAGCCAGCCCCGAGATCAAGGTCAAACCTTTACTGTTTTTTTGTAGTCTTTGAAGTTTTTCAGTTTGCATGAAAGGTCTATTTCGTGGAACCCTGGCTGATTACCAAAGAACCCTACCTATTCAACCGTGAACGTGGAGTGAATGTGTTCGAATGTTTATCACTGTATCAGTAGAGTACGTTTATGTTCTTTCAGCAGTCGATGGAGGAAGCGGATCGTATTCGTATTATGAAGCACCATGAATTATTCGAAATGACGCAGCTGCTCAAGATGGCGCTGCGAAGGTCTTGAATATTCCGCCTTTTAACGCCTCACAACAGTAAGATTCTCACGAACCTTACTAACAGATTGAGTATCTACTGATACTTACATAAGTACCTTCTTGCTAGCTTGAGCTGATTGCGGAAACACGTTTACTTGGATTCCACAGCAGTTTTCTCGCTCATGTGAAAGCTACTTTTTAAACAGGAATCTACCTGGAGGATTCTTCTCATTATTTCCATTTCATTGTTATTATTTAATTCCGTCCAGAGTGAATTGTTCTGGTGCTAGTTAGCCAGCGTTGCAGATAGACGTTGTTAATAGCTCTTTGAAGTTATCAAACGTATATTTGGAGAAATATTCCAGCCAGCCTAGTGAATTCTTTGCTGGAGCAAATATCTAGGTAGGTTTGCTGTTTCTGCTTATTCACCAATGTTCTGGCAGTATGTCAAAGTGGCTGACCAATCAATCAACTTATGGCACGATCACCAGACATGGAATCATGAATCAGGACAAGGAACGAGTTTCAGAAAAAATGTTCTCAACAGTCGGAGGCTAAGATGTTAAACATCACTAATATAAACAGGGATCATGCAAAAACCAACCCAAGCAAAAGAACAGAACCTCGATAAGAAGGCGTTATGGTATGTACGTGAGCTATATGATATCAGCCGCTCTAGATAACCGGCAAAAAAAATGCCCACAGTGAAATTATTTCCGAAATGCAACATATATTTCTGAATGATACTTGCACTCATAATCACATGGGTATGGGAACTGGAAAAACAAGACCAAACACAGTTCGGGCATTCTGAATTAGAGCTCTGTGACCGAGCGGTGAAAAACTGATGATTCTGTCCCCGTCCGCTGACTGTATAAACTTGTAATGTGCGCCACCGTAGTTCGGGTCTGGAAACTCTTGAAAGAAGTGGTGTCTGATGGCAGGATACATCACCAGTTCATTCTCGCCCCACAAACCCAACACTTGCACGTAGCATTTGGCAAAAAGATGAAGCGGTGGACTCATTCTGAGTGGATGGTCACCGTAGTGGAAGCTTCCAGTCGTCAAATCATAGTAGGCCAAGTGAACGGGATCTTCGAAACTAACCCATAGAATCAGGAGGGTTTGTTGGAAGGTTGTCAAAGTGATGACGCTAGCAACCACATTGTTCAAGTGGAACACATTGATGTTAGCTGTTCCCAGGATCCCGAGCAACTATTGCCAGAAATAAACAGATGGAAATAATTGGGATGGTTCTGACCGCAGCTGAATCCTTACGTTCATTTCGCGAATGTTCAAATCATTCGTCACAGCCTCCTCCACCCTGAGAGGTGGTGTCTGAAAATTCTGTAAAAGTAAAGCAGGTCAGCTCACCAGTGCGAAGCATAACGCGGTCCGCAAGGCCAGAGCATGGTATCGCCCAAAACGGCGGACATGGTTATTATTCTGCCAAAACAATGAGTATCGGGCTGAACATTGAGATATCTTCAACAGCACCTGACCCTTGGTTTCAATCTGATGGCTTGGTATTAAATCTTAGTACCTACTTGTACTTGAATGAAGCGCTGGTTCATAATCCGGATTCGATTCACTGTTGGTCCATGGTTTGCGTTCGTCATATTGATTGCGTCCCTTAATCTGTTTATATTCACTATATTCATGCAAGCGGTAATCCGAAAGAAACGTGGAAATACGAAATGAACAGGCTCACATGCATGTATTACACGTGCGGGTGCCGCTCCAGCCCCTCTGCCACGAGCACCGCGGCCCCGGCCCCGACCACTTTTTAATCCCATCATAATTTCAACGAACATATCGCAAGTCGCGCTAAACTCTGAATCGCATACAATAAGATCAGTCCAGCTCAACGTCAAGCGTGCAACCTGAAAATGTTTCCATTTACTTTGGTTTCAGGCTGATATATCTTAGAAGGTTAACCAGTTTTGTGTTTGCGATCTCATCCTTGTAAGGTTTTACGCCAAAGTCGTCGGAAATTGTGACGATTCCATAAGCATCGAAGAGTATGTTCCGTGATTGGATGAAGAAACCGAGAAGCTGCGATCGGCTGACGTACCGCAGTCCTTCGTTGATATGCCCACAAATGTCGTCTAGGACTGCATCTGTAACGTAATAAAGTGTCCCAGTCAGCGCGGTTTCATCGTCACTGCAGTCATCAATTTGCAGTCTTTCATGTTGGCGCAAAGATCGGAGTTCCATTATTTTATCTCCCCAAGAAGTCTCTGAGGAGAAAATTGATTTGAGTGCTTTGAATCTGAAGCTATGGTCTGCAAATGAAGATGTAAAATGGCTTTTATTAAAAACGCGTGTTGGCATATGGACATACCTTTTCACATGAAAGAAAACTGACTATTTTTTGATTTTTCTATCTTTTTGAAGGATCAACAATTTTCAAAACGAAGCAGCCAGTCATTCGTGTGAAAAAAGTGACCTCATGGCAGTGATTATTACGAACACGAAAACAAAGAGTCTTTTCAAAAAGATCGTTTTAAAGTCTGTCAGCCAACTGAAACTTCAAATTTTCCAACCAAGTTTTTGAGGCAAGTTGGTCGAAAGCTTGAAAACCGAAGTCAAAAAATGTTCGTTGCAAAACTGAACTTCGGAGAAGGTTTTGTTAAACAGGAATAATAATAATAACATGAAATTTAATCGTTTATAACTATGAGGAATTATCAACAGTTTTGTTAATGACAAGTCAACGTTAAAAGTTTACCTGCGTCCACGATTACTGCTGTCAAATACATGTCTATGCCAGCCTTCCACATCTTGCCTGGCAGTTCCATCCAGATAAAAATGGTCATCAAATTTTGCTTGTTGAGAAGAGCTCCGAGTTTAACCAGCTCAATGTGCGTTGTACTCCGCATCGTCCATGGTTGATGAATCGAAACACCATCTCGTTCAGATGTGCGCCAAAGTTTCTGTTCAGGATTGTGGACTTTTCCATGGAACACATGGTTGAGAACTACATGAAAAAATCATTTTTGTCCATCCCCCCAAGGGGGTGGACTCATAATCACCCTACCAGATTGGACACTCTAATAGACTTTAAGTTTTTACCAGTTCCAGCTTCATGTTATTGGCTGTATTCAGACTATTAAATCACCTATTGGTCCAAAGGGGGTCTAGCCATCCCCTCCACTTCCAAATTCCTACCATTTGCCAAATCTTTGACCAGTTCCCAGTTTCCAGTTTCCCCACGAACCCAAATTGACGTGCGTACCCAAAATGACGTACGTACCCAAAATGACGTACATACCAAAAATGAAGTACGTATTCTAAATGACGTGCGTAAAACCGAATATGATGAGCGAGTGAAAACAGATGGGAGTGTCAGAGAAGACACTTTTCTCGTCTCTTCCGGCTTATCTATTCCATAGTATATTCCACGGTGGTTGGGATGGACTTGATATCATAGCGTAGCTATGATATGAAAAAATCTTCTGATTTTTACTGGCATATTTAACCTGAATTCATGCACAACGATATTGCTTGATTTGTCGAAGCGGGGAGAGGTTTAAATTGAGTTTGATAGAGAAGGTCACAGATCAATACTCCTGATACTGAGAGTACTTTGAATGATGTTACGAAGAAACAACAGTCGAAGAATGAAGAATGTATGTCTCAGATGTTGTAAAACATAATACATCTCAATACAGTCAACTTCCGCTATGTGAATAACTCGCTACCTGAATAATCTGGACACGTGTCGTCGAACTGACGTATGGTCTACTTTTTGTGGAGAGTGCGACATCGTACTAAACGAGAGGATTTTTGCTATTTGAATAATGAATTCCCCTTCCGGTAGACTGACTCATCCAACACTGCATTGTTGTGGTTTCTGAATTTCTGATTCTCGAGCTTCTTCACGTTTTTTCTTGACTTGTAGCAACAAATTTGGGACTGAACAGCAGTCGGTTTCGAGAATAATTATGAAGAGAAAAGAAATTGAAGCTGCATGGAGCCCGGAAACCGTCGACAAGGAGAGGAAAAAAACTGCATGCTGCTGCTTTTCAGTTTTTTGAATCTAATGCCTAAAAACCTCTGAAAACTGGTTTGTTTGAATAAAGTCTTCGCTGAAATATTCTTTCTGGACTTTTTTCTGCCGAAAATTAAAAGGTCATCTCATGGATTTTGTGACATCACATTCCTCCTCTACCTGAATAATGTTAGGGTTACACCCTCTTTGTTATTGCCAAACCTTATTCACATAGCGGAGTCTACTGTACATTACTTTAAACGTGAAAATTAGAACATTTTGACTTTGTGTCGTTGTTGGGGTCTACAGTAATGATTTTAAACACGCGTGTCAAGAGTCCAGCTGCTGGGTTTTTCCAGATCACGTGTGTTTTCCCTGGTAGAACGACAACGCGCTAGCCAGAGAGCGTTTCCCGCGCTAGGGTGTACTTACGGTTATGCTGGATTGAACCAGACTGATTTCCTTCCGTAACTGAGCATGCATCTCGGCTGAATTTGACATTCTCCATTAGAAAAAGGAGTTGAATCAGGAACGCCAAGGATCGAGATTCGAGAACGCACTCAGTCAATGAAAATGAGAACGGAAAAAGACAACGAAGAAAGCTCAAAATGAGAGAGATACTTATCACTGCAGACGACCTTCCTAATCGTGTGCTGGCGTTTGATGATCTCGGTGGATAAGACTTGATTCACAAGCAAAGTATTAGCTTGGGGAATTCCGACGACAAGTGGTCCAAAGCTTGACTCATTTAATCTCGAACTACACTGAGCGAAACGGCTTTGCACCTCGAACTGTTCTCTTTTCCATTTTCAGCTGGTCTTCACATGAGTTTCTCCGTGAATTCGTCGACAATGCCACGAGGATACCAATACCATGCAATTATTCCAGGTAAGGGGAGCACCCAAAGAACATCTGATCATATATCTCATGCTCTGGGAATATTCTATTATCTATTGAATCACTAATTCTTTACCAACAAGAAACAATTTGTACAAGATGTTTTCACCAGAGATTTTTTATTTCTTATATTTTGTAAATATTTTATTTTTTCTATCCTGGAAATACGTCAGCTACGTGATATGATTTATTCTCAGATGTTCCAACCTCTAACCTATATATTATAAACTGAAAGTATCTCACATCATCCATGTATGCTTTGTTGATCCGGTTTAAATTGCCGTCGCCTAATTCGTCAGGGAGCACTTACACTGCCTGAAATGTGCAAGAAATTCAGTGAAAACTCCAGGGAACTTCAGCGACGAGAGGTGCGAGTGCGACCCATGAACCCAACTTTTTTATCAACCAAAAATGGATAACATGTAACGATTGATTGTTGTTTTTGTTTAAATATTCAAAGTTCAAACTTGGGGTTTTTCCCTCGGTCTGAACCGTTGATATCATAGGTCGATTGTAGTCCAGCAATACAGTATTCTTCCATGCTGACTTAACTTAGCACTCTACTGTAGTCTCACAATATCCAGGGTTCTGCTTTCTTAGATTTCAGAGGCTTGATCGTTTGAAGGAAGTTTTTTTTCAAAAGGTCAATGTAGGAATGATCATATTGACCACACGCCACACATGGTGGACGGAGGGCGTTTTGCGAATGGCAGCAACCGGTGTTTTGCCCCTACAGTGAAGGCTGTTGGAATGAACGATACGAATAGTGCACAGCTGGCAATAGTGAACATGGATTGACTTAAGCTTTAAACGATTAGACTTTAACTTTGACTTTACTTTAAGCATAGCTTCAATTATAGCGTTGATTTTGACTAACCTATCGACATAGACTATAGCACAGGAGAGACGCTGTTGAGAGTAAAAAACAGTTCATTGTGAACAGCAAACAAAAGGTATCCAAAGTGTGAAAATCAGCTGTCAAAGTGAACAAACCAGCTGCCGGACTTTTCATTGTCTCCTGATTACGCTGTGAGAATCTTCAGTCTAAATTGACTGAACCATGTCCGCAAAGAAGAGGAGGCTCCCAGAAACTCCAAACGCAACGAGTTAACGCCGAAGAAGAGCTCGAGGTTCTGAAACATATTATCGCGAAGACGACTGCTTGATTAACCACGAAGCAAACCACCTACAAATTCTGCCCCGTGTAGGTTCGGGCCTCTTGATACACATATTCACCCCCTAGGTAGCCACTCTGTAAATAGTGAACATTTGTCTAATGTGGACAAGATTCAACCGTCAATTTTTGTTCGTTTCACAACTCTTATTGTGTCCGTTTTCTAACAAGATAAATTTTGGCAGTTGATGGTAATCTGGGCTCACCGGGGAGCACTTCAAGTGAAATTTGGCAGCCGCCAAACATTCACGGGCAACAAGTGAATGGTTATCAAGTTGCCCTTCAACCCCACTACCAACCAACTTTTCAACCCCGCTACCAACCAACCGGTCGCGTGCCCGATCCAACTGACTTGTAAGTTACAATGACTTGAAATGTTAAGAAAAGATATAATGGGATGTTGGTTCAAGGCAAAGAGCGCAATATACTCGAGATGACAGGAGAGAATACGTTAACGCCTTGGAGGAACGAAACCGGCAACTGGAAGCATACAACCAAGAGCTCCGGAAAGAAGTAGATGGACTGTTGCGTCGTTTACAGCCTTTCATTAACAACCATTCTGGGCCGCATTTTTGATGTAGCATCAATGCTTCTGCAGTGCAGAGCTGACCAGTGGAACATGTGTTCAAATCTACCGGTTTAGGCAACATTGTGCCGTGACGATTTCCTTTACACGCATCCATACGAGCTCATTTTTCTGATTACTTTAGTGTTGTACTCTGAAATCTTGTTCACACAGTTCACACTTGAGCGTTTTCTGGTCAGTCATTTGGTAAAATAAAGAAATCACCGTTCATTTTGGAGATATTATGGAAATCCGATAAACTCAAAAGTGAAGTTTCGAGGAATTTCATGTCGCCTCGCAAACCATTCACTGTAGAAACCACTCGGGCTCTCGCTTCGGATAAAACAGCTGCAAAATGAACAACAACAACAAACTGCGGTTACTTTATCACGATTATCAGGTCATTAAATAAAGGCATTTTTTAAAAATGAGAAGTCTCCGGTTCACGCGACTACGGGAGTAACACGAGCGGGTTGCATAAGCAATTGTTTTGAGTCAATGGATTGACGCCTCGCGCTACCCATTGTCGACAAATGTCCAAACAACAAGAGATCCCTCAGCAACGAGATTTCGGAATGGATCGAGCAGCCTGTCGCTTTTAAACCCAGCATATTTTGAATACATGTGGTTCTTTCTTTGCTTTGGTTTGTGTACGCCTCAATTCTCTGGTTCGATGTACTCGAAATGTGAGTTGCCAGGAAGTGGCGGTTTGTGGAATTATCAGATCAGCTATTCTCAGAAACAACGAGTACCACTGAGAAATTTGGCATGATAAAAATGATTCAACAACTCCAAGAACCTTTTGCTGGAAAAAATGTATGTACCTTCTCATTAAAATGAGAATTATATTCCTGGCTTTGTGAACTTCGGTGGTTTTTTGTACATATCACGTCCGAAGATCAACTCGAGATCGAGCAGTTACGAGTTTATCGACCCTTTGTGGACATCAAAAAGTTATTCGATGGAGATGACGGAGAAGAGAGTGAGAATATTTGTGCAGTTCGAAAACGCGGTGAATTTTCGGAGAGAGTTGGAGAGATATAAGAGTCAGTTGCGGAAACTGAGTGGGAAGTTGGTCAAAGAAGGGGTAGAGTTGAATGCAAACAGATAGTGTATTCTCAGAGTAGGTCTCAGTTGTATACAGAGAATGTTGATGGGAATGTTCTTGAGTTGAAGAAAAAGATGAAAGAAATAACCGGGATAATAAACCGAATTTCAGAGTTTGTGAATCGGTGATTCTTATACAGCAGTATTTTGTGCAGCGATGATTCTGAACCAAAAGAAAACCACCGAAAGAAACATAATCGTCTTGTTGTCTATTCTGGGTTTGCTAGCACCAACACTGTTATTATGTGCGTTTGAGAACCAGAGAAAGGATTTTAAGGACACTGATAATTTGGAAGAGTAACCCAGCTGGTCCAGCATGTCATGTTATAGTGAAATGCGTCTTTGGTGCGGTCCCTGCAACTACATGTTCGCCCGCTGCACTGATCTTCTCAGACCCGCTGGGTTCACCCCCCCCCCACAGTTTCTGTCGAATACCTTAACAATCTTAAGGCGTCCCCCTTGCGGTCGAACACCTAAAA
>JAQIWT010000503.1:0-19005 GCA_034696485.1 Isohypsibius dastychi
CCTCTCTCGATTCTGCAGTTCCGTCAGACAGAGACGGGGCCAATGTTTACCATTCATCGCGAACCATTCGCAGACCAAAACAGAGCGTAAATTTACGCGGCGAACTCATTTGCTATCCTAGATTTCGACCTACTACTCATCCAGGATGTCGAATCCTGCGGATGAATTGGCAAACGATGGGGCTCTGGCCCTCTTGGCTCTAAAATCTGCTCCCACAAGTCCAACGGGAAATCAGCATTCGGACCGAACTCAGGTCGATTCTCCTGTTATCGCCAAGTGAGTTTTTCTCGCCCATATGTACCGAGTGTCGATCGTGCTTATGTAACCACCGGTTGTTGTTTTCATTTTTCCGCTTTGATTCTCAGGGTGTCTACTAAAGGTGTCGAGATACGTATGCGACGCTTCGAAAACGGCGATCAACAAGAAGGACGTCATCCTCAAATAATTGTTGGACGACGCCATAATCCCACTCCTGGCCTTTCCTTGTCCGCCAGTCCCAGTGATGATAACGAGCCAGTTACAGTTGATCTGGAGCTGGGCCAAAATAACTATGTTTCCCGACAGCATCTCAAGATCTATTACGAAAGTTTCGAGGACAAGTTTTTCTTGCGCTGTTTGGGCAAGAATGGAATTCTTGTGGACGACATGTTGGTTCGAAAGAATGCCGACCCAGTTGAATTACCCGAAAAGTAAGTGTTGTAATTTATCCATTTCTTCCCTTTGTAATTAAACCCAAAAATCTGGAATTTGCGGCAATATTTTTTGGAACGATGTGTGTTCATGTGTTCGTTTTTGCGAATGGCGAATAATGTTTACTGCATTTTGCAGTTCGTTTTTTCCAGTACAATTTAATCACAGTCGACGTCTTGTTTGCGATTCTGCACTTGATGTCTGATGTTTTGCACACTTTTGACCGTTGACATTGAAAGGCTTGTTGTTATTGCAGATGCGTCATGCGATTTCCCAGCACTCAGATTAAACTGCTTTTTGAAGCGATCATCCGCAAAACACAGGAACGCACCGCTGAGCCGCAGGATAGTGGAGAAGAACAGACCACCTCTCCAACTATCACTCCACAGCAACTGGCATTTCGGATGGATGGAAACATTGGTGGTGTCAATAATTTTCTCAGTCCATGTCCGTCGCCTACGGGTACAATAAGGTACATTAGGAAAACGAGCCTGTGATATATTGATGACTTGTTTTTGGATATTGTCCCTGAAGCTGTTTGGTTTTTGGCGGTGGGCTCGACTTGACTGTTTGTGATTTTTATCGGTTATTTTTCTCTAGTGCCGTCAATTCCTGCCCGGCCAGTCCTCGCCATCCAGGTGGCGCTTTCGCTGCTGACAATGATTTCCAGAAGCCACCGTACTCATATGCTCAGCTCATTGTCCAGGCGATCAGTTCCGTAACTGATCGGCAAATGACCCTTAGTGGAATCTACAGTTATATTCAGAAGAATTACCCGTACTACCGGACCGCAGACCGTGGATGGCAGGTGAGTGTTGTGTTGTTGTTGTGATTATGTAATTGTCGAAGAAAGAAGGCCTTGTTATCCATTCACCTTGTGGTTAATCTTCGTTTATTGCGCTTACAGAATTCCATTCGACACAATCTCTCGCTTAATCGCTACTTTTTGAAAGTACCACGTAATCACGATGAACCAGGTTAGTCCATTGGGTTTCGATGATACATCGCGGGTATCTATTATCATTAGTCGTTGGTCTGTTTACCGTCTCGATCATCATGATGAATATTTCGGAAACATATAATTTATAAATTTGGAGTTGGCATAAACTGATTCCAACGAGACTGTTTTTTTCTCCAGGAAAAGGCTCATACTGGCGCATCGAGCCACAGTCGGAAACAAAGTTATGCGAACAAGCCTTCCGAAAACGCCGACATCGAACGATTACTGCCGTTCGATCTCCACAGGCTTTTCGGTAATGGGTTTTGATTTTTTTCGAGCTATGTATAATACATAATGTATTACATGTTTTGCTTAGTTCTGCTCCTTCTTCACCATCTCACAATGCAACCAAAGAACCATCTCCGAATCGTAGTAGTCAGGGAGACTTTGATTTTGGCTCTGCCCCAAACAGCCCATCACGATCTGAACCGGGATCCGCATCGAGCACCAGCATGCCGAACACGCCGTCCAGCGCCGCTCAGCCGAATGGGTTTGTGTTCCCGCATCCGGCGTTCGCGCAGTTCAAACCAAATCCGGCTGCTCTTCGAAGTTTCCCCGGCTTTTTCTTCTCGCAAACTGGGCAGTTGCCGCCGGGTATGCCACCTGGTTCACCAACCTATTTCCTGCCGAATATGGACGCTTATCAGATGCCACCACCGAATTCGTTCAAGCGTCCTAGTCCCACAAGTGACGAGGACGACAACCATTCCGATAACGGGAGAGAGCGAGAACAGCCTGTTGCCAAGAAGATGAAGATTGATTCGGAGGAGGAATCCAATCATAGCAACTCGGACAGTATGAAAGAACCAGAGGCGGTTGAGAATGGAACGGCTGTCCAGGCTGTGGAGTAAGAATGTTCAGTTGACATGTGGGAGACGTTTGGCTGTAAAGCGATTGTGGATTGGATGGATCCCTCTACCAAAAGTATTCGGCTGTTGATGTTCTTCATGTTGGGGACATTTTGGTGAAGTTTTCCAAAATGTTGATGACTCTAGTTAAATCACTTTTTTCTCTTTACTGTTAACCTTAGATGACTTCTTTTCTAGACAAGATGCCACAACGATGTTATTATTGAAATAGATGCGTGGTTGGACACTGAGAATTTCTTTTGTTTTTGTTCCACCTTTATCACGCTTTCCCTATACAATCTCATATTTATCACCGGAAAGAAGTAAAGTAACATTTCACGTAAACCTACGTTGTTCTTAGTGTGGAGCAATGTGCTGCGTGTTGGGAATTGCTATTTCGGTAATGCTCTTTAATTATTAATGAGCTAATCTTCTCGTGGTATTCATAAATAATATAACCGATTTTGTGTGATGCTTTAAGCTGATTCACCCCAACCGCATCAGCGATAATTACGGTGAAGCAATTTATTCCGTGTAAAGCTGATTTAACGGCGCCGAAAGGTCAGCTTTTCTGACATTGCGAAAGTGATTCAGCTGGTTGTTTATATTACATGCATACTAGCGTGATGCTTATTCATCAGCGATTGTCAGACAAAAGATGAGAATTCTTATCAACCAAATACCACAGAACGTTTGGCCGGCATGCTACGTTGTTTACGAGATAAGTTTGCTTGTCAGTGTGAGTAACATAAAGTCGGGTTGGAATAGGCGTACATGTTTTATCGCGTACGAACTACGAACGGATACCGACATGAGTCAGAAAACAATCAAATGTGGTTGTGGCGGTGACTTAAGTAATTAAGGTCGTAATGATCAAAGGAGCGCTTTCTGGACTAAAATAAGAGAAGAACCATGAAATATTCTGGGTGCGGCGAAAAGGAAGTCAACGAGATCTGATTTAGTCGGCGGGGTCGGCTCTACGCGTTCGCATAATGTTTAGTCATAACCAACCGGTCCCAGTCTGATGACGACGTAAGACAAAGTTCTTCAGCTGAATTTCGTCAGCTCGAAGAAAGAAATTGTTAAAAATGTATAACGTCCATGCCGGGTGCAATTGTAAAGACCTTTCTCCCACTGCCAGAAAGGTCATCTTAGGGAAATGTAGCGTATGCCGTAGACATCCCTGTTGGTCTTTTTGTATGCTGAGTGGTCACGCCCCCAGGGCTCAGCTCACTTTTGCTGCTGATGCAGCTAAACAACCAACATAACCTCACTTTCATTCATTTTTAGTTCGTGTGATTTCATTTCGCGCACCGTTGTTTACTTTCTGTTTTGATTGTCGCACCGCATCTTGCTTGAGCGAAGACGTTTTTATGACAAGATTATTACATGTGCCAGTCGAGTTCACTGGAACAAGGAACGACATTGTTGTTTTGGTCTTGACCGGTGATCATCAGCTGCTCTTTTCGACATCCTGATTGGATTACTTACGGTGGTTGTGCTTATGTGATGATTTGTTCCTTGGCTTCCGACAATCAACATCTCAAGACCTTCAGCTGGAATCCACGTCGCCGTCGTGACGCTCCATTTCTGACTAGCTTTTCCAAAGAAATGACTTCCGCTAACGAGGAGCTGGTTCCTACAGATAGTCCAAATATTCTATGCAGCAGGCTTCCAACGCACTGGCGGCAGAACAAGGTAAGACAAGTCTTGTATGACAGAATTTTCTTGAGAATACCAGTGTCAATTTTACATGGTGTCGCGGTCAGTTCATCTGCGCTGTATCGTCAGCTCTGTTTCTAGATTCTTTCACTTATTTTTTCACTGTTATTCCTGATTTCTACAACACCACAGTGCTGGTATGATTTTTTAATATTTGTAAACTACCGAAGGATTGCTGTTAGTCTACTGCGTAGTGGGAGCATGAACGTTTGAGTTACTACTTTCCTCTGGTTCAGTCATCGGAAATCAAGTTTTCAAAGCAGAAGAGTTCTCTGTAGGAAAAATATGGTAATTTGAATATTTCTTTCAGGCACTTCCAACGGCATTCAAGATCATGCTGGCCGAGGAGGTACCCGATGGAACGGAAGTGTCCATCCACGCCGGAAATGACGAAAACTGCACGGCCGAACTTCGGCATAGTCAGACGTTATTCAAGAACCGAGTTGCGCGCTTCAATGATTTGCGTTTTGTGGGCAGGAGTGGCCGCGGTGAGTTTCGCGCATCGGCTTGTGGTGGTGGCACAAATATTTTGTTTGTGGGGCTTGGAAGATTGTGTACTTATGACTAACTTGGAAAACACGTTCGCGATTTATTACATGATGACCGCCAGGCCTGAGATGCTGATGCTGCTTTTTACGAAGATTGCAGTGCGATGAAATTGTGCTGTAGCTTTCTTGCCCTTTTCAGGAAGATGAACTCATTTTATATTTCTGTTTTGTAGGCAAGAAATTCACCCTTTCCATTGTTGTCCGCTCGAATCCCCCGCAAATCGGCACGTATCCGAATGCGATTAAAGTCACCGTCGATGGGCCTCGTGATCCTCGGACGAAATCAAGTACGTTAGACAACATAGAGCTCAAAGTGTAACCGGGTGGGGCAGGGTCAGACATTTTTTGCATGTCTAGCAAAAGTGTGTGAAAACTGAACGAAGCAGCTCATATTCAGAAGAATGGAATTTCTGTTTCTGGCAGTGTTTAGCCTAGAGACCTAAAAATTCTCAATCACGAATTTCTGGGGGAGATTCTTATGATTTATAAATAGGTTAACTAGAGCAGGTGGTAGCGCGGTGTCAGAATGTGAAAAAGGGTAATCGGTGAAGTGCACCCAACTAGATCTGCCGCCGCTGTGGAGCGTTCCATCAAAGTATGGCTAACTTCGGCGAACCGCTCAGGTTTACCAGAGTGCAGAACGCGTTAAGCTGAACCATGTGCCAAAATGGCTGACACGCGCGATTCGTCTCGATAGGTGTTCTGTAATTGTAACTCAATCGTCCTTGGTCGGAAACGTAAATAGCAAAATAACAAAATAAAAATGGCGTCGTGATTTGCCCGAAACCACACTGAATCAGAGGGTCACCTAATGGTCACCTTTACGTAGAACGCGCGGCTGATAGCGGTAGTCCGGAGTACGAAATGAGTTTTAATTATCGATGATCACATCGAAAAACATCAGAAATATCATGAATAAAACCGTATTCCGTTTATTGTTCGCTGACAATTTACGTTGTATTTTTTTCAATTGTTTTTTTCTTTTTTAGAACATAATAATCGCATGCCATATCATCCTTATCATCCGACAATGTTGGACCATTCTGGAGTGGACAGTAGGTCAGCCAGTCGCGGTTCACCGTCGGCTGGACCATTGCATATGTCCTTCCCGCTGAAGGAGTTACGATTAATGGAGCGGCACGGTGCGGGGTCACATATGCTGGCCGCATTACCACGATCAGTCCACCGTCCCATGAGAGAATATCCAGCAGGTAATTTACTGCTTCTGATTTGACATTTTCAGCGCCCAGGGTTAGGGAGTTTTAAATTGTGTGAAAGTTGTCGTCAGTTTTCCAATCAGGATGGTTTTGACATGAACAGATGAAAAGCGTTCCTACTGTCCTAATCCATGATCCCCAGTGCCCGATACTTGACATGTAATTAGCTTGATTTGGTAGCTTGCACGCGAGATAGTCTGATTTCGGTTTTGTGTTTAAAAATCAAATTTAAACGTGGAAGGGAGTTTTCTGACCTTTCGAAAAAGTCATATTTTACCAATTGAACAATAAAAGCAGCTTGCGCTGGTTTTAGGCCGCAATATACGTGAACGATTATTTTTCGACACTCAGCGGAAGAAATATGATGGCATATTAAAATCGAGATTTAGGGTCGAACAAAAGATTTGTTGTTGTCGGGTCACGAACGTGTTCTCCGCCACTCAAGCATGTCATGGCGTGTAATGCCCTTTTTTATGTCATTCCAGATTCACACCCCAACCAACTCTCTTGGATATTTGGAACGCCGCATGGCTACCCACTTCACCCTAACAACTCGAGCCAATCGTGTGCGGATAACAATACAAATCGCCAAAGTTCAGAAGGTTGGGTCGGCCAGCAGTCGGCGGGGTGCCGGAAATTGTGCATAACCTTTACTGACTTGACGTTCTCTCTTTTCCCTTGATAGTTGGTGTCCACGCTAAACGGGAGCGTGCTGGATTGACGACTTCCGGTGTGCCCACATCGTCAACAAGTCGCGCTAATGGCTTGTTTCAATCCACGCATTTGCCCACACATCACCAGTCCTTCATGCCCCATCTGTACTTCTCCACTCCGACGCCCTATGGGAGTCCCATGGCGCTCAGCCTCATGCCAACATTGCCAATTTTCAACCAAACTGCAGCCATGTCCAGACCTCCCTTCGCGGTAACAATGTCTCTTCCATACCGGATAGGACTCTCCGAAACTGCGCGTTTGGATTATGATGAACGTGGTGAACCATCATCGGATCGCCATAGTCGGCAGTCTGTGATCAGGAAAAATGGAAAATCGCCGAGAGTACGTTCTCCTGAAATTCCGGAAAGCCCCACTTCGACTTCCGGTTCGCCCGAAGCTGGTCGCGATGAAGGAACTTCCAGTTCAAATGAGCGTTCCGGAAGCCGTGACAGACCAGTTCAAGATGACAAACCAAAAACGACGCATGTGAAAAAGAAGCGGCTTTGGACACCATATGAGTGAAAATGCCTGGTTGAATCACCGTGTCTACTTTATAAATCCCAATGATTTTCGAGTTTACCAGAATTCCGATTTTGAGTTTAGTGATTTTACAGAAGTAGCGAACCGTATCGACAAGATTCAGTTATCCAAATAATTACTTTCAACTGAAGAGAATGAAATATCATAAACAGAAACTTAGATCAGAGATTACAAAAACGTGATCCGAATCACTAATCATAAGGAAAAGAACTGGGTTCACACAAGAACTCGGCTCAACTAATTAATCATCTCTCCACCAAAATCCCACCAGTTGGGTTCATGAGTTCGCAAACACATCCAACTTGAAATGTAAAAACAATTGTCCCATTCTGCACGCTAGGTTACTCAACCACCTCCAAAGCCGCAAGCATTCATCCGTCGGACTTCGGAGGAGTGAACCAACCACCTGCAAGATGTGTTTTATGCCAGAAATTCTCAATCAGAAACGATTTCGTCGTACCTTTTTCGTGAATTTTTACAAGATGACGGAAAGACTCTTCAGCTCGAGATTGGGAATATATCTGACTCGGCTGAGTACCAAAGTTGATTCGTGCCCTGCCCTTCACAAGCGTGGCACAAATTTGCAATATGACCGATTCCACAGTGTAAGCGGAACTCCATCCTGAAATGAAACCAAAATGAATCATATTACGATTTTGAAAGGCAAACCGTTTGTGAATACCTTGCTTAGTGAGCAGCTCCATACAGATGGCTCCACCAGTCAAAACATATCCTCCTGTTGAAAACGCCATATTACGCATTAAAAACGCAGAAAGAAATGAATGGCCGTACCGGAAATCACAGGGTTTGTAACGCGAACGAAAGGCGGTGCGAAGGGAAAATTGTCCTGTAAAATGAGTCTTCAAGGAAAACAAATTTCGCCAAAGAGGAGATCATCATACCGGAAACTTGAAATTCATGGCAATGTGGTCCTGCTTCTGCTTCTTGAGTAACTGTTGCATATCACCAAATAAAGGGCTATCTGGGTCGACCTTCAGAATTTTTACAGTCCATTCGTACAGACTGTCCTGAACAAGTTCGACAGTGAAGATCCCTGAAATGTAAGCTGATGACAAAATATGGCAACAGGATGACCAATCAGCAAATTACCTAGTTTGTAGTTGTCAGATTTGTAAATATGTTTAAGCTCCTTCATCAGGCGATCCGACGCCTGAACAGACCCGCTTTGGCTTCCGGAAGAAAATCGCTCCATGGTTGCCTTTTTAACTCTATCCAGAGCAGCTTGGCCTCTTTCGTCAATTCCTTCATCCTCGGCAGATGCGTCTGCTCGATCGGTGAGCAGTGAAGGTTGAGGACCGAGGCTAAGATGATCATCTACATCGTCATCCATATCGTCCAAGTCATCACGTTCGCCATCTTCGATGCTTTCCATATCTGCTTCGGCATCGCCACCAGCGAACTCCGACTCGCAAATGGTTTTCACCATCTCCAATTCTGCAGGAGTTTCCACGCCAAAAAAGCTGCATAGCGCAGTCAACATTTCCATGATTTGGGGAAAGATGTAATTCTTTGAGCCTTCGGTGTTACTCAGAGCTTCCAGTGTTTCTGCGACGGAAATGTTTTCGCTGTCAGATGACCATAACGGAGCTGATTTTGGATATTGCTCCATAATGTTTCCGTGAATATCGAAGGTCTGGTTCTTTGAAGCGATGAATCTTATTTCGATTTCGTCCGTGTTGGCTGCACGCATTTGAAAGACTGGATGTGAGCGCGGGAAATAGCTTTCAAGTCGCTTGAGATCGTTCTTCAGTTTCTGAGTCGCCATGATGAGAAATCACACCTGAAAACAAAACGATTCACTTTTATCTTCATGTATTTGAACACGCATGACACCAAGAAAAATGCGTCATAACGAGTTTAACAAGCAGATATACAAGTCATATTCAAATTCGAGCAGGTCTTTGCCCTTGGCTCATCGTTACATGCAGCCAACAAATAAGAAGCGTATGGAAGCTGAAAAGTGCCGTTCTTCTTCCTGTTCAAAATCCAGAATTCCGAAACAGTTATTCAGGTGAATGCGATGTCATGAGCATGCACACTTTGTCCGAACAAAATACTGATCTCACCTTGTCTATGTTGTGAAAAGCTGTGAGGAGCAGCAGGGCCTTTCCTCGAGGTACGAAGGACGCGATGGGTTCGCTCGTACTGGTTCACCAATACCTGGAAGAGTACAGGAAGCAAAGCCCGCCAAAACCACGGAGCCAAATTGCACCGCTCCCCAACGAACAGAAACTTAGAAATGAAGAAATCCTTGTCCTCAAATCACATCTGCATTCTTCTCATCTGCTCTGCACTTGTGCGATGCAATGTGGCGAGCAAGGATCGGTTTCGGCTTCGGTACGGCACACAAGCCTACGACTACAATCAATCAAGTCGACCGTATAATCAATCAAAAGAGATCAACAAGCCAGCTGGGTTCCAGATTCCTCAAACGCTTCTCGGAGAAATTTTAGTGAACCGTAATTCCTGAGATTCAGCTGGTGAGTTCCGAATTTGTACATCCCGTGAAACTGTCTTGTGGAAAACTGTGATAATGGAATTTGTCTGTGTTTTCAGGTGCAACGAGACTCCAAAAAAGGTTGCCATCATGCCAGCAACACCATTAGTTAAATTGGAGGATGTCAAGGATGTCAACGATTTCAAGCATTTCGGTTTGCCGAAGCCCGCCATCGAAATCGCTCCGGTGAACGGTATGGAGAGGATGCGACGTCGGTTGTTCGACTTGGTGGATAAACCTGTGACATGGATAAAAGAGCACATCGAGCCAATTCAAGCCCGGAATAAACATGTTTACTATCACAGAAAGTTTCCTCGTGTGCCGACGATTGATGAGTGCTACGAAGGAGACGTTGTTTGCTACTACGAAGCAAATGCTCAGTTCAAACGAGACAAGTATAGGGCTCTTGTGTCTTGTTGATCCGTCTGCCCCTTTTGCAAATCTGAATATTTAGGAAAGTGGATGATGAGATAGTGATTCTTCTCCATCAGAGAAAAAAGCATTGTGTCTTGTACGAAAGAGATGACTGGGCTAAGAATTGCCACAAGGAAATGGAGGATTATCAGGACGCTCTGACCAACCATTTTATTCGATATGGCGAGATCGGTGCATTTGGAACAGCGGTACATGCTTTCATGCGGCAAAAGCACAGAATGATCTGGGAACGCCGTAATCCGGATAAGGTGGATTTCATGTATGCAAAAGATCGAACAGAGAATCGCTACGTTGTGCCGATTGAGAAAGGCACCTCCAATTCACCGCAGTATCCTGATAATTCTCGCACTCGCTACAGCAGGCAGAAGGAACTGTAATAGCTGGAAAAAGTGTGTTTTACAAATTTGTGTGATTTCCTGTTGGTGGCGTAATAGAGCATCCACCGCAAGTGTCCGTGTTTTGTGTTGGTGTATTTAATATTGTTTGGCTGTGTTCTCATATTGCGATACCTAGTTTTGTCTTCGAGTAAAACGCGTGGAATTTAAATTCAAGACGTTCTTTGCAATTTTGTGGTCATTTATTTTACAAGAATAAAAATGCTCCATTGTGAGAAATCCAGCCATGAAAGAACAAAATTTTGCGGCAAGTAAGGCTCTTGTCTAATAGATGAAAACAAATATTAGACAATTTCGCTCTTCCGTCTTAACATAATGAGCTACGGGAAAAACTCTGCACTGCGAGGCAAATCTGCCACAGGAACCACCAATGTGAATTCCGGTGGAAATATCTCTTCTGCAATATTCCTGATGGATTTGTAGCTTGTGACGAGTGCGTTCTGGCTACATCCGACAAGTTGAATGACGGTGGCCAACGGGGTAGAGGACGCTAGGCCTTTCGCAGCGGCAACCAACATGATGACCGCTCCGCAAACAGTAGAGCAGTCTTTTCTGCTTAGATTATCAGAATCCAGGATTTTCTCCGATTTGAGAATCATTCGCGAAGATTGTAAGACTTCTTTGGGCAATTTCAGAGTCGTGCAAAACCGTTCCACAAGAATATCTTCTTGTCCAGTCGAGACTTCGCTCTGTCCACATATTCCGCGGATTTCCTTGTAAGCTAGGCCAATTCGCCTTGCGGCATTTGGAATTCCTGACACATCACATATTTCTCGGAATGTCCGGTTGGTCTTTTCCGTTCGGCACGCGACATAAATGCAGGCCATTGCTCGCGCATCTTTCTTGACTCCACTGGTCGTAGACTTTTCTGTAATTTCTTTGTACATTCCACGAGCAGTGTTCATAACGTTCATGGGGAGACGGAGTCTGCCGCAAGCATCTCCTATATCACGGAATGCAGCTTTGAGAGCTTTTTGAGCAGGTGCCTCCGTTGAATGCTTGAAATACTTTGAGACTCCACGCGCATCCATGCCCGCTGCTCCAGTGGGAGGTCCCACCAATGTATACAGGCTTCCATCGTCAAATAAAGGATCCTCTATCGCGCAAAAAAAATATTTAAATTTTAGCATGATTGTTTACCAAACAACGGTTCGAGATTTCATACCTGCGGCGCCTACTCTACAGCGGTCTTTTCCCGTTGCATCACTGCTGAAGTTTCTCCACTCGGCGGTGTCCTCGACCATGCGATCACCAACAACCAATCCACACTCGCAACAAATCATATCTCCGGTTTCAAAGTCGCTGTGAATCCGAGCGTCTGGATGATGTTTGCAAGAAACCTTGTACTTCCACCACGAAGTTGTCTCAGAGCATCCCATACTTTGGGCTGTTGATCTCCGGCCGCTCTTTTTCGGATCTAAGACAGTGTCCGTCTTGGAAACAGGACCTTCCATTTTTTACAGTCAATAAAACACACGGATACAGTCCTTGTGTGGTTTGCCAAAGTTGTCGAAACAGAAATGCTTGCCACAGAAATGCGTGCCCCGAATGAGAAAGACAAAAATTCGAACAGAACAGAAAGCAGCAATCCAGCACACGGGGTGCGTAGCCCCCCCCCCCTACCGGCCGGATCATGCTCCGAGGGGACTGGGTCGGGGGACACGTACCCTTTCACACGAGCCAGTGGTCAAGTCTGTGCCTCCGTCATAGCAGACACTGCCGGAACAGTACGTCACTTAATTAAAACAAGTTTCGTTTCAGATTAAATTGTAACAAACTTGATCGCCCGACACGGAGTAACCAGAATAATACATCACCATAGCTCTGTGAAAACTAAACTCTCGTAGGTTTTTCGGTAGAAAATGCTGGGGAAAATGCTTGAAACGAAGCTTTTTCAATTGATTTGACTCTCGGTCTTGTCGCATCGGTGTTGAAGCCATTCCAGTAAAAGGTTGTCATCCAGCGAATCCAAGAACTCTTGGTCTGTCTGTTTTGTTTCAGAATTAGCATCTTGTATCGGCTGTTCTTGCGGCTCTTCGTTTTTTGAGGATTGGTTGTAAATTGGATTAGCGCGTGAAAGAAGCTTTTGCGCGGTATCCAGCAACTTTTTTATTCCATCTTTTTCCATTCTTATCTAAATCAAAGCAACCTGGTTTCCAATCCAAATAAAGCGCAATAATTTATTCGGCGAAAGCACCTTGATTTCCAGACGTTTGTTATCAGCAATCAGTTGCGTGATATTTTTCCTCATTTCGAAAGTCTGAAGGAACATGGACTGAACATGCGAGCAAGATTTGTCACTGAATTCAGGATCGTATAGCTTCCAAACTGTCCTGGCAAACCACACACTTGCAATTGTAGTTGAATCATGACCTTTTATTTTCGCACCTACGTGAGCACATCCTTTGGTATGATCTCTGCCTTTGTTGGTGTAATATCGGAGTCTTTGTATAAAAAGCTGGACAGGAACATTTCAATAACTAGCAACAATACAAAGCGATTTAACTAACTGGGAACGTGCCACACTTGACCAGGTACCAACTGTCAGCTAGTAGATTCCAAACGCCGTTCGCTCGGAACATCTCCGCCGACCCACCACCACGATTCGACTTCCGTGGTACTTCAGACTGAGTAAAATTAACCAAGCAGTCAATCGCCGGAACAGATGTTCGCTTTTTCTAAGGTTTCTTGCCTTTTCAATCGACGGCTGGAGTTCCTTGTCATTCCTTCCGTCACTTTCCGTTACACGTGTTGCTGACAAATCCATACTTCTTCAAAGATTTGAGATACTGAATCTAATAGTGTATGCTGATTAAGCGAGAATGCGAGGGCTGCACCAAGCAACACAAAACCGGTATCTCAGCAGCATTCGTGTCTTTAACTGCGGATATTGCTGAATCGTGTAGGGCTCCTCGAGCTCTAGATGCCGTTCTGTCCGCCAAGACACCCTCAGTCCAGATTACTATTTTTTTATCGTAATGTGTTGTTCACCAATTGAATACTTTGAGAAGTTCAAAACGAATAGATACAAACCAGAAAAATGCTAAATAAATCCATTAACATGTACAGTAAGCGGAATGCAACAGCAACGACGAAGCGGAGTGAAAGCTCGTGCTTTAATTGGGGCTGGCGATACCTATGATTCCGCATGCTAATCGTCCACCTTGAAATAATTCAGTGATAGATTGGGCGCACAGTTAGCATAAGTGGGAAACCAACAAACCAGCATTTCCGGTAGTGAGGCTTCCGGCATCACCCCCTTGTCCTAGGTCATCTTCTTTTTCGTGCAAAACAACAGACCTTCCGATAATGCAGTTGGGGCCGCCAATGTTCAGCACGGAATCCACTATGTTAATTTTAACTTCCCCGTTTTCTGTAAAGTATTCATAAATATTGTGTGAAGATCTTCGGAAAAATGAAGCACTCTTACCATCTGCCAGAACATTGCCGAGGTCCCCGGCGTGACGAGTTGAGTCTTCCGGAGCTCCGTGAGTCATGTTTGCCGGATTGTAATGACTACCCGTGCTTGTACATCCTTTCCTGGTGTCTCCAAAAACATGGATGTGGAAGCCATGTGAGCCTGTGAAAGTTAATGTATGAACCGATACTGTTCAACCGGTTAAGGTAATTAATTGAATTCCTGCATTCTCATTACTGTTTGGTTCGAGTCCCGAAATACATCCAGATATACGAAGCGGAGAATTGTATCCGGCTTTGTCAAAGATGATGCTTCCATTAATTGTGCTGAAAACGATAAACGTAGTTATTTCTAGACGGATCTGTCTAGTGATGAAAATTACCTGTTCGGTCCTCCGCACAACACGGCCACAGCCCTTTTCGGACCGGAAGCATGCTTTGGTACCCCGAAAGTCGTGTTGGAGGAGGTTGAATTTTCACACGAAACGCACAAAATCACGGACATTGTCACCGAGAGGGCCAATGCAAAGTTCGTCAGCATGGTAGTATCGCAAATTGAACTAACCGCGATAAATGATGTCTTGGTATCAGGAAGCAGCTCAAAATAACTGCATATATACCAGCTTGACTTTTGGTATTTAGCGGTGAATGCGCCAACGTCCTGCAAAACATCCGTTTAGGAAGCAATAACACAAGCAAAGATTATGAGCGATCATGGGAATGTAATCAACAGACGCCGGATCGTCGAGTAGTTGCGGAAACGGGCTCTTGATGATGAAGCTATGTAATATGTACGTATATGTTTGTTGAAGGTATAACTGTGACAGTTATCATGACTCTCGTCAAGAACTGTGTGAAATACTTCCATGAGACAGACGGTATTATCATGCTTTATTGGTGACCTTTCCATTTTCGGGCGAGGGTACTCGTGCTACTCGTGGTACTCGTGGGTACTCATGCTCTTCTTACTACAACTCTACAACCAAATCGTCTCCGGAGTTTAAAAAGAAGGCTCAATAATTCATCTTATTTCGTGATAGAACCACATGTATTCTAATGCATGGTTAGGAATTAGGATAAAAGAAAACGAAATTGTGGAAAAGGTACCTGAAAATCAGATTGTTTTTATCGTCATTGCGTAGTCGGGGGTACTCGAAGGCTTCTGACAGTGGACAACTTGTGGGGGGGGGGGGGTTGGTTCACATCGGGAAAATTGTTGCCTTTTTGGCGGTTTGTTCCAGCTGTTCTGTTCACGATTTGCGCTTCCATCAGAGAAGCTTTCTTTCCCACTGCTGGTCGTTGTTTTTTGTGTGTCGAGGAGAAAAGCTTCAATAACTGCACTTCCGGTTTGGAGTGGCTTTAAAACTTCTAGTCACGGAAATGCCGAACGACCAAATGGATGACTCTTCATCGCAGCTTCCAGCGGATGTCGAAATGTTGGACTTGAGTATCGGGGATTTCGAGGACATGGCCAACAAACCTTCGACGAATGTAAAGTCTTTCAGCTTACCTGCTCTGGTAGTGAAGGCGCTGGACATCTCCAATCCTAATGGTGAGTGGTGACAATACTAATCCTCTTCGCTCTTTCCTCTGATATTGCGTATACCTTATATTTTTCAGAAAAAGGCTCTTTGTACAAGCTGCTGAACCGATGCACAACAAGTCAGGGGTCTCGACTGTTGATGGATTATTTGCGGAATCCATTAATGGACGTCGAGGAGATTAGTAAGTTCCAGGAAGTTGCTCTCTTATTTATACAAACCTTGAATAAACATCATGCAGATAATCGTTTGGATATCGTCGAATTTTTCATGAAGCACCCAGACGTTCGGATGGCTATCGGCGATGTTAATTTGAAGAAATTCCCCGATTTCGTTCCTCTTGTAAAAAGGCTGGAAAGAAAGAAAGTCGCTTTGCTTGACTTGTACAAGATCTATGTCGCTGTCCTGAAGATACCAGATCTTATCAAAGCGCTGAAATCGGAGCTTGATGACGATGTGCCGGACAAAACGAAGAAGCTGATGATGGAAAGATTCGTCGCCCCTTTCGTGCATGCGGTCTCGAATTTTTCAAACTACAAGGCGCTTGTGGAGACGACCGTCGATATTCCGCACTTACTGCGAACCAATGATTGCAGAATAAAGCCGAACGTTGCTCCGGAGCTGAACAGTAACAAAAAGCCATGACCTTGGTGAATTTAATTAATATTTTGCTGTTGCAGAGTTGAATTCTTCGATGGAGGAGGTTGTGGAGAAAATGGAAGAAGACTGGGATACTCTTTCCGGTAAAGTTCGAATGGAGAAAGGAAAAGTTTTAAAATTTGAACGAGATGCTCGAGTTGGTTATCTCTATCGTGTCACGCAAAAGGTAAACGAAGATACCCTTGTTTTGGTGTGTGTTATATGCGGTTATTATCTAGGAAGAAAAGAATTTGCGCGGGCAGTTTGACGCACTAGGCTTAGTGACCGTGGATACCAAGACATCTGGTTATCGGTTTCGAACAAAGAAACTAACTCGTCTGAACACAGAGTACATGGACATGGTGAAGGAGTATGCTGATCTCCAACAGCAAGTTACAGAACAGCTCGTCGAGACGGCGGGTGAAAACAGTCAAGTCAGCAGTTGTGTTTCCGGTTAGTAATCTTTGGGTTTTCTGTTAGGAACTTTCACTGAACCACTCAGAGAATTCGATCAAGTTCTTGCCCCATTGGATGTGTTCATAGCGCTTGCTAAAGCCGCCGGAGACGCAAACATCCCTTATGTCAGACCAGAGATTTTTACCAAAGGTCAATCACTGTTTCTGCGTTGTTACATCTGTTTCATCTGCTTTTGTTTTACAGAAGCTGGCATCATTGATCTTATAAACAGCCGGCATCCTTGCATGGAGACTTTCATGAGCGGTGTGTTCATTCCCAACTCCGTTCACTTCCAGCATGATAAGGCAACCTTTCACATTATTACTGGACCGAATATGGGAGGAAAGAGCACGTACATTCGCCAGGTCTGGTATAATTTTAATCATCCCGCGACTTATTTAAATTAATTTGGCTGTAGGTGGCTCTGAATGTTATCATGGCACAAATCGGGAGCTTTGTTCCTTGTGAATCAGCCAAAGTATCAGTGATCGACGGCGTCTATACGCGGATCGGAGCTTCAGATAGCGTCACCAAAGGTGTTTCTACCTTCATGATGGAAATGCTGGAAACCCAGGATATCTTAGACAAAGCGACCAAGTATTCCTTAGTAGTAATCGATGAGTTGGGAAGAGGAACTTCGACTTACGATGGATACGGTTTAGCTTACGCCATTTCCGAGTAGGAAAATGTTGAACTTCCGGTGGATCATACGGGTTTTAAGAGCATTGTTGTAGGCATTTGGCTTCCCAGCTGGGATCTTACTGCTTGTTTACAACGCATTTTAATGAGCTGGCAGAGTTAGCGGAAGAGGTCAAAACAGTTATCTTGAGTCATGTGACTGCAATCAACGTTTCTCCCCGCGAACTTGTCTTCAAGTACTCAGTGGTACCTGGAGTTTGTAAGGAAAGCTTTGGTATCAACTGCGCCGCAATTGCGGGTTTGCCGAAGGAAGTCATCGATGTAAGCTCTGTCTGCCCAATGGTAAATAACTGTTCTCAATAGTTCTTGTTATTTCGTTGTTCAGAATGCTACATCCATCCTGAAGGAGTTGGAGGAAACACATTCAAGAGGATTGGTTATAGTGTGATTTATCTCCCGATGCCCGATAATTCTTTCAACACTGATAATGGCCAAAGAGGAGTTTCATTACATTTATTGGAAGCGCACTGTATAAACTCGTGTGAGGATTGTATTTTGACAGTTTACCTGGAGTAGGATGGATTTTTGTTTAAAGAAATTTTCGCAGCCCATTGATCATCTCGCGATCAGAAACAATTTGTACGAACCTGAAAATGAACAAAATATTATTTTCCCTTCCCAACATTAATTAGCGATGCTGTTACTTCTGGACAACGTCGCGAACGCCTTTTCGTATGAGGGGATCTCTATGGAGAAGTCCGAGCTCGAATAAGTCCAGATGCGGTAGGAAGTAATTTGCCGACAACTCGAATTCCGTGCAATACAGCGCCATCTATGCAATGCAAAGAATCTTGGTTGACCCGAAAACATCTCTAACAGACACATAATAATCACCTTTCCCCAGACCGATATTACGGAATGCCAGAGAACTGCGTTCGCATTCCCAGAGAGATCTTGACCGAGGATATCCATAAACATGGCATTGATCATTCTTCCACAGATGTCACAACAATCGCGACTGCTACATGTGAGAGCAAACTCCGCTGTTTCCTCGTGCAGATATAATTCTTGTGCGAATAACTTTTTCTCTTCGATGTCACTTATCCTTTCAAGATCCAAAACACATCTCATGTCCTCGAAGAAATTTTCCAGCATCCGGCTTATCGTTTCAATAAACGAAACTGTCGCATCAAGGTCATCGGAGAAACTAGGAATGCGGCTGCGAATGGCTTCCAGCGTTGATGTTAAAAACTGAAGATTATCTCTCGGTCCGAAATAAAGTGCAGAAAAATTGCCAACTGCTGAGAGAAACAATTCCAATGGAGAATTGCTATCGAACAACAGGTTCTCAACCAGTTGACATACGGCAGGCAGTTGTTCCTGTAAACGTCTAACATGTAACAAAAGAATAAGGTCACGGGTGAAACTCACGTGAATGTGACTCTGAACAAACTGCGCTTGCTTCAATAATGCACTAGTAGCATTCCGGTCCATCTCCGACACAGCTTCATCGTCACCACGGGCTGCCGTCGAATAATGCTCGTCTTGTCCTTTCTCATCAGCTGCAGAACCTTGAAATGCATCGCCGGCCGAAATAAATAACCGATTTTCCTCATGACCAATATGCTTGTGACGAGGTGTCAATAAGTAAACGTTTAGAAGAGTTGGATCTTCCAACCAACATCT
>JAQIWT010000504.1:0-18988 GCA_034696485.1 Isohypsibius dastychi
AGCCCCGCATGGTAACGTGCCCGCTTGGTCGTGCCGGACCCCACCCCCGAGAAGTCTGGACCCCTCGCCCGTCAGTGGTTAGAACTATGTTTTACTGCAATATCGATATCGAATGTATGATGTGCCGAGAGATCAATGCACAACAGAAGAGTCAGCTGGGACTCCTCTAGGATCCGGAGTCAAATTTAAGCTTGTCCACATTCAACGAATCGCCATGTAATATACAATTCTTTATACATAGCCTTGCTTCAAAACTCTCAGAAATTATTTAGCGTCATTGCGAGTTCTCACTTGCATGAGACACCTTACTTACACACTTGTTATTAGTGTGGTCGAATGCACGTATAGTTGCGCTCGCCTTTCCGGCATCGTACATATCACCGCAAAAAACATGTGTTATAAATGATTTATTAACAAACCAGAATCAGACGTTGCCTGGAGAACTGTTTATAGACTGTTTTCGTAGATAACCCGACCACATAATCACAGTCCATTACGATGAAAAAGCTGTTGCTTCCAAGCAATTTTGAATGAACTGCGCATAAATATAGATTGATGTAGGCGGAATGTACCGTTACCAGAATAAATGCCTGGAAGCTAGACTTTCCATAGTCAATGAATGGTTCAGGTAGAACAATCTTATAAACTTTGGGTTTTGAATCAGTTAGGCAGTTTTTTTGAGTAACTGTGTGCGGTTCTCCCAGCGTTCACCAGTTCTCCAGTAGTCACTGGCCGCCATCTCGCACCGGACCAGTAAAATGATGGTTATCACGTTATTTCTATGCATTGGAGCGGTAAGTCGCCAAAATAAACGAATTCAATACCAAACTAAATAAACAATCAATAATGTTAAATGGGTTCTCACACGCTATTTGTGAAATTTTAGGCTCTCGCAGCTGGTGATTCTGAAGAGGCGACAACAGCGGAACCTGGCACCGGCATTCTGTCCCAGTATCCGAAATTCTACCGACTTGAAGCTGAATTAGGAAAACTCGACAATGAGGATGACATCCGGTGGGATGGCAAAGCCTGCAGGAATCCCGGTTGCAATCCAAAAGTGACCGCTTTTATTGACACGTGAGTATCTCCTGAATGCTTGTTATCTCGCAGAAAGATCGCCAATTCGTGGTATGACCTTGATCGTTAACCTATTGATGCCCGCTACCTGAAGGAAGCGGGTGTTTTCAACAAAACTTAGTAGTCTTGGACAGAAAAAAATTACGAACTCAACGCGCTATCTTTCAAATTTTTTTGACCAGCGGTCAAAAAAGTGTAGTGATGGGAACATTTGTCGTCAGTGGGCATCGCCACATTTGTGGCGGTCTATGTTTCTCGATAAGTTGCCAGCCGAATCGGTCATTCTTGAACTCATTGGAAAGAAAAAAATCATTCATGGCGGAATATTTGAACGAAAGGTAACAGCTGACCACTGGTCAATTGTTTAGGCAAAAGGTCACAAAAACCCGGCAGAATTTTCTATCCAACAATGAAAAGATGAAAACTCATCGAAATTAGTTTCGACTTATGCGGTATGACCAAGGTTGTGAGATATGTGCTCACCTTCACGTTTGGTTACGAATCTGACCAAGAAACACAGAACAGCAATCATGGTGGAGCCGCACTCCACACTTTTAACAGCGCAACCTTCCCGTATTCAGCCCACATTTCGTGCAGATTCCTCGATTCCTTTTAGTATTAGCATGTAGCGTGTTTCGAACACTCTCATATCTCCCAATTGAGGAAACGGGACCCCAGCGACTCAGTCAGCAATATATCTGGTGTATGTTCTTTATCAGTTTTGGCGGATCGGTGTCGATCTCGAGGTTTGACCGACTTGGCCAAATTGCTTTACGACAGTTGCTAGAGGACGGTCGTCAGCCGTCCTTTAAACATATATGTCTGCATTCCGGAAGTTGTTTAACATGCGACAAAAATCCTGCTGAATTTTCTCCAGCCTCAGACCAAAAATAGCCAGTGGCCAGTTTTTCGTTTCTTGTTCAGTTTTTTTCGACATAATGAAATTTTGTCATTCTAATGAGCCCAAGAACAAAGAAATTCGATGGTAAGTTCTGGAGATTTATTAACTGGCACCAACCTGTCGATGCCCACTGAAGACAAATGTTCCCTTGAAAGTTTGACCGTCCACCATCTTATGAGTTTTCGCTCAAATCCCAGTTTCTTATGGATTGTGATGGAACTGGATGATAAGACTCTGAGTAATTTTTCCTTGATTTTTCTCGACAGCTGGTGTCATGATTTCTGCGTGGACCCGCAGGAGTCAAAAAACTTCCAAAATGGTCAACTTTGACCATGTCTCTCTGAGCCCTGCTTCATGGTACGGCTTCGAATTTTAATTCTAAATACAGATCAAGGTCTGCTCTGTCCGAATCGAGCATTGAAATGGCTTTAACTGTAACACGAGCCATGGGAAAAATCGCGACCCCGACCCGCCACAAATGTCGTCAGTGGTCACGAATAGGTTTAATGTGTTTTCCTTAATTGCAGCAAAGACACCGCGTGGGTCCTGGCCCGGTTCAGTACCGAGTATCAAGTGGCCGGTGATTTTTCAAACCTTCGACACAAACTCGCCATTTATCGGGTCAATCATCAGACGAGATTCCTGCGAAGCCCCGGTTCAGGTAAATGCTTGTGGTGCAAACATCGTTCAAGATAACAAATTATCTAACTTATTTGGCTTTCGGCAAAAATCGAAACTGCCTCAGCCAGTTGCGCAACTTTATTGCTGCACCCTACTTGAAATTCTGAAAATCGGCTGAACGTTTTTTGCGGTACTGTAGGCTTAAGACCAAGAATGGACTTCAGTTTGTCTGTCTGCAACCTGACGCTCTTTTCAGGAAGTCAATGTGCGTGTTAGTATGATAGAAAGCGACTCAGACGGCAGGGCAAACGACTTCATCGATAACTTTGAATGCAAATTCAACTTGGGTCCCCGTAATGTATCCAGCGACGATTCGAATGTAACGTGGAGCAACTGGTTACCATGTACTAGTCTGAATCAGGCAGGGAAGATCACGTATGGAAAGTTCAAGCTTAGTGTTGCCTACTGATCACTGAAACCCTGTTTTTTAGGTTGTATGTCCGACTTCGAGCTTATGAGATCCCTGCTGCCAGCTGCCAAGACAACGGTCAGCCTGTGCATTTCGTCTTCAAGTTAAGATGTGAAGTTAGTAGCAAAGTGCCCATGTTTTAGTCAGAACATTAGTATTTTACATTTTAATCAGCACATTATAATCGTCAGGTCCATGGTGTTTCTTTCTAGCGCTCCAGGTAGGACCGGCTAGCGGCGATCCACTCGGTGAAAAAAAGCCAAGACACGTTGCCTTCCGAGTGCATGTAGAACTCGTTCAACTGGAAAATCCCAAAAGCCACACCTATCAGAATGAATCTTGCGATTTTGGACACCCTTGTGAGCATGGTACTACCGGTGCTACTGGTGCTACATTGCAGCACATTGAAACAAGTTCTCACCAGCGTGCTACATGGTACTACTGGTGCTACATTGTAGCACAAAGGAAAAGTAATCACGAACGTACTACGTGGTACTACTGGTACTACATTGTAGGTCTCGTAACCGTACTACAGGTGCTACTGGTGCTACATTGTAGCGCAAGAAGACAAGTCCTCAAGAGCTTGCTACATGGTACCACCGGTGCTACTGATTCTGCATTGTGGCACAAGAAGAACAACTCTTCACGAACGTGCTAACAGTGATTCATGTGACTACAGGTGCTACGCTCCTACATTTTCAAGATTTCGCGTCCCAGTTATTCGAACATGTACAACATGTGCCACATGTGCTACCCCAGATTTAGGTTGGGTAAAAGTCCCCCCCCCCCCTCCCTCTTACCCCTCACCCAAACCCACACCAGGGAAAAACATTCAATAAATCACGGGGTCATAACAGGTAGCCGTACGGTAAATTATAGTCTGGGCCAGCAAAATTAAGAACGTTCAGGACTTCAGGTCGCTGATATCGCCGTTTACTTGAATTTGTATCACCTGCAATGCTGTTGAAGCTACAAAAGATCCAATGTTTTGTTGTCCTTATTAAACTGCAATATTGCACAGAAATAGAAGAAAACAACCATGGTGAACGGTGTGGGGGTTGATGCTGCTGACAGCTCCAAGGTAGAGACTCCGAATCAACCTAGGGCTGTTATCGGTTAACTCGCCAGCAATCGCCCATATTGATCAACTTAACTTTTCGTGCTCTTGCGGTCAGTGATCTATGCCATAGCAAGAGTCCAAGCGCAATAATTGAACTAGCCTGTAGCGATGAACCGAAAGATGTTTTCTGAATCAATTGTTGCTCTAATGACCCGCACCATGAAAAAATGTGATTTGTTACAAAGCAGCAATATGGTACGATAGAAAGAGCGCATTTTCAAAAGAAAATGGCTATAGCCTCCCCTAAAGTCCCGGCGAGGCTATGGCCTCCCCTATTCACGTCCCGGTTAGGCTGAAGACTGCCCTTTCATCACAATTATCTCGGCAAGTCCCTGTTTTACCTTTTGACTATAGGCTCCCCTTTTCCTGGTAATAAAAAATAAAAATCAAAACAAACCCAAAAGGATTAAGATTCATTTTTTCTTTAATTTCAAAAGTCTGTCAATGTTGAAAAATCGTTCGAGGGACTTAAAACGTTTGCCCTCGTCAACAAAATAGAAAATTTCACCACTTATGATGTAACTCGTAAATGACTACTGCAATCATAAACTACTAGGTTGCAAAATATTCTCTGGGATGTGTCAATTCGTTTGATTCGTTTGATCCACAAAAATGCAGTCTCTGGCAGATACCACGCTGGCACTGCGGAATTTAACTGCGGGCAAGAAGAACTACAGAACCATGCCAGCATTCAAGCTCCATACTTGATCCAGCTTGTAACCGTGTTTGAGCTAGAGTTCTCAAATCGCTCAAAAAAGTTGAGCGAAACTGAACGAATCGTTTTTTTCCACACGCTGAGCGAAACTAAACGATATTCTCAGCCTGAGCGAAAACTGAGCTCTGTTCGCAGAGCGAAACTAAGCGAAAAACGGAATTTTTCGCCAAAATTAACGAAAAATGAAAGAGTCCGGTGAAAATTACGTGAATATCAGGAAAAAAATCTTATAAAACGAAGAAAAAAACTGTTAAACGCCGCCTTGATAACCGAATGCCCATGAACGGGCTGGTTCATACCGGCAAAATTTCTTTGTAGAGATTCTTATGGAAGCGAAGCTAAGCGAAAGCGAAAAAATACCGAAAACAAAAAAACTAAACTAAGCGAAATTAACGTCACGTGACTGTAATTTCGTAGCAAAGCTAGGCGAAAATTTCGCTTAGTTTCGCCTAGTTTCGCTTAAGCGAGCGATTTGAGAACTCTAGTTTGAGCATGTCGTCCGATTCAACGGAAATTCAGGATTCAACGGCTGTCTGAAAAATCTGATTAAATACAAAGTAATTGGTAATCGTTGAAAAAAGAATTTCTCCTCCGTACGAGAACAGCTTCGGACTAATCACCGCAGTTTTGATTGAGCGAAGTTTCGCTTATTGCAGCTGATGGAAGCTGTTTGTTACGAAGAATCGTTCACGGACTGATCAAATATCAAGTCATTGTCCTTTCAGGTCACAATACCCACACTCAGAATCATAGATTCTCGACAGCGAAACGTTTTCCAATGCTCGTCCATATTATGCTGATTTTTCACCATTTAAAGTTTTTTTGGAACGAATCAAGGCAAAAATTCATCATTCGGAAAAAAAATTAAACTTTTGTATCCAGTGGAACTCAGCGGAATCAGTTTTTGCATCCTAACGGTCCTCCTCTTTGGTTCTTTACATCGCTATTCTGTCGAATATTATCATCCCCAGCGTGGATAGAATGTCAGGAGGTCAAATGTGTTATTGGGTACTTTGTTAGTCTGTAAAAGAGCGCAAGAAAGTACGAAAGCATGAAGACAAGCATGTTAGACGCGATGGGCGATTATTGTGCAATCGGCAGCATGGTGGGGTTAAAAATCAGCCTGGGGCTGGTCTTGACTTGGCCGCTTTCAATGGCCGATAAAGAATCGTTTTCAGTGTTGTTTCGTTCAATGATCCGAGAAAGTTGCGGCCACAATCGCGAACGATTACCACGGAACTGGATTAGTGACTTTTTCATATCCTTGTCATGGTTGTCGTGTGTTCGAACATGGTGAATTTAAGGCGAACACGATGAGCGACTCCGGTGAGTGGCATGAGGGTTCTCAAGTTGTGTCTTTCCACATTTAGTTTCAAGATCCAGGACGGACTTGGTGAACGTTCCTCTGCAAAAGGGAGAGCTTGATTTCTGTACTTTTGTCTTTAGAAGTTCTGCTTTTGAATATCCGAAACTATGCTGCAACAGGGTACTGAGGTCCAGCGCTTAGCAGTTCGAAGTGCAGAAACATGACGACCTTCACGCTTGTGTTACAGATGGAGGACGGGGGTCAATAACTCTGGATCGGAGATTTGTGGAACAAGCTCATCCCCCTGGAAGCACGGACAATTGTATTGTCTTCTTGAAGCCAACGGATGGTCATCGGTACTGCTAGGACTGAGCATCGTCATCTCAAGCAATATCGGTGTCAGCACGTTGGCTGTTCTGGATGTTCTATCGAATCGTGTCATGACACCACACACCCAACATTCTGGAACATCCTGCAATCCTCACAGCAACCTGTTAAACAATTGTTGAATATGGTTCTCGATTCAATATTCGAGTGACCCATATTCTGCAAATGTTCAACAGCTTGAAGTGGCAGTGTAAAGTAAAATGGTCTGGATAAAATTTTGTGAGAACCTACGGTGTTACACGAGAGATAATCACAATGTGCGAGCGGAGCGGAGCCTTTTCCATTATGTAGAAATACAAAGAAATTGCTGTGCAACCGTCTAATGCTGATCGCGGCAACCGGATCGTCAGTGCTGTGCGCGTGAGATTTCAAAAAATGTTTGCATGAAGTATGGAGAGCGAAGCGGAACGATTTCTGATTTTTAAGACTTTCATTTTCATTTTGATATCTAAACTAATACGTCAAACTCCCATGTTAACCTCCCACCTCCCACAACCCGAGGCTTTTGAGCTTCTAACGAAAAATCGAAAATCCTCTGGAACCGATTTTCTATTGCTGGATTTCATCAGACAGATATTATGAATTTTTTGTGACCGACCTTTGAATTATGGCACTTAATCTTTTTGTGATTGGTTGATCTCAGCCCTTTTATCTTATGTCAGTGAAATTACAAAAAGTTCAGCATTCATTTTAAAAACATCCAAAAGTTGTTGGAATGCAGATAGTTCTCGAGGCTACTGAAGAAAAACTTCTTCGTTGAAATAAACTCCATTCAGGTCGGGATGTAGAAATATAGATGAAGACCGATACTGAAGGGAATTTATGCCTACGACCTTGAGTTTTCGAAGGATTGGAAATTCCCAACTCCGTGTTTCAAAATTTAATTGTACAAATTTTATTGATTTCATAAGCCCCAGTGATTAAGTTATACCACTTGTGTTTTGGCTGATTATTGAATTTAAGCCGAGTTAGGACCTTGAAAACCATGATGATCCCATTGAGACAAAATGTTTCTAAATTTAATCATCAAAAAAAAGTCTATGAATTGGATATTCATTGCGAAAACACCCAAAACCTGATCGAACGAAGACAAGATTTGGGGCTACTAAAAAGCTTTTGCTCTTCTTGATTAGACGAAATAGATCAGAACTGTTTTTGTCGGAAATACCATGCAGTTTTTTGCTGGTGACCTTCAGGTCTGCATCAACCGTGCATCACTTCAAGATTCCTTCGGACTGAACGTAGCAGTTTTTCAATCCCGATCTCCTAAACTAAGGCGCCTAATTCTAGGTTGAGTATTAAATATATTAGAAGAAGCAACTCTTGAGATCAAGCCTGAAGGCTTTTACCGCAATTGGCTAGTCTCCGAGAAACCTTAAAATTAAATGTGTATAGTGGTCAAACTGAAGGTCAATCTGAGAAAAACATTCGAAAATATCTCATGCGGACGAACCCAACGTAAGACGAAGAACAAGTATAGCCCGCTCCCGTAAGTGATTTTTACTTCTTATCTTTGTGTGTTGCAGCCATGACAGACGATCAGACAGTGAAGTCTCATTCCGACTGCTCCTAAACACCAACCCGGATTGACCAAAAGAAGCTCCGAGTGGTGGTAAGCAAAGCCAGTAGCTGCTCAGTGGAAAACCTCCCGAACGCACATACGGAAATGTGCAGAAAACGATAAATAGATGACTGGATTCAGTGTACCATGGATTACCACCAACCAATCCGTAAGCAGCGGCAGATATCCATGCCAGGAACTATACCTGAGCGTGTAGAAGACTAGCTTGCGAAAGTGCATCGGCAACCAGCAGACGAAGAAGACAACCACCATGACTTGCAAAACTCGAACAAAGCTCTTGCGCTCTTCAGTGCTCAGTGACGTGCCACGGACTTCAAGAGGCGATGAGTTGAAGCAATTTAACGCTAAAAAATAGAAAAAATATGAATTTTAACTTCTTGAGCAACACTGTAATTCCGAGAATCTTACGTCTGGTTTTATCCTTGGAGTTTTCAGCCAAAGGACGAATCTTCGAACCTTGACATCAGAAAACGTTGTTTTGAACTGGATATCTTTTCAGATTTGCCACCGCTGCAGCTGACAGTGAGGTTGTCGATAAAACTCTTATTGAGAAGCTCTTCGGTCGCTGACTGGGTCGACAGGGAGCTGCAGTCATTTATGCTCCAGTTATTGGAGCTTTCTTTCACCTTCACTGACTTACTGTATGTTGTTTAGATGCAGCTTGCTGTCGCGTCAGTTCGTTTTCCACAGAGATAAAAGATGTGATCATCAAGACTAACGGCAAAATGAACCAGAACACGAAGAGACAGATGTCGTAGGCGGCCCCGTGGATTGCTGGGCTCGTATAGTCTCGAATACACATATTCTGGACAATGTTCCCTTTATCTTCGTCGAAATACTCGTGCTTCCAGGCGATGGAAAAAAGTGCATTTGGAATGCTGGCTATCAAACTTAGGACCCATGTCACGAATACCGCTTCACGCATCCCAGATGATGAGATAAGAAAACAGTGGCTCGATGGTCGCACTACGGCCATGAATCGCTCTGTGACAATTACCTGTAATGAAAATGGAAATATAGGCTTCATCGCACGATTTTGAGGTAACGAAAAAAACCGATGGTGACCCACCATTAGAATGTGGATCGATCCATGGTAGCTGACGCTGCGCATGAAGCTGAATGCTTTGCATAGATGTTGCCCGAGAGGATCGGTACCACATATCCATTCTTCAGTTAACAGAAGATATATATTGGGTCCGGTATGGAGCATTGCCATACATATATCGGCCCATGCTAGATTTCCCAGGAGGAAGTTGGCAACAGTTCGCAGTTGGCGATTTCTGCATGTAACATACAGCACCAAAGTGTTACCTGCAATCAGAATACACCGTCTGTAGCTGGCAGAAAATTTGAATTGTTGAATTAACTGTTCAACTTATCTGCCTGGCAGATATGTTGAATTGGCATATAAGTTTAATCAGAAAATTTACGAATTCTGTGCTTTGTTCCAATGTAAATCACTTGGAACTACCGAAGCAACACCCAAATATAAGGGAGACGCTATTCCCACAACATTTTTAACCCAAATGCTATTCCCACAATCATTCGCACAACCTTTTGCTATTCGCACAACCTATTATTCAGTTTTTTAATAAAATATTAAAACTACCTTTTGCTATTGACACAACAATTTTAAAATCATGAAGCATGACATGGAGGCTTTGCAAGGTACAGCCACTGATTTAAAAATGACTGAGCGAATATCGAATGCAGCGACCTTTCTGGCGAAACGGATATCCAAATACAAGAGAAAGATCATCAACGGCCTTTTCTCCCACGAAGACCTGAAAGTCACGTCCAAACTGAGAATTTTTCCCGTTAATGGATCCCATTGCTTTCAGCTAATCCACAGTTCACAGCCAACAAAACACAGTGTATGAGTGAGATCTAGCGGAATTTCCAAAACATATCGTCGAAAAAGAGCATCCACCACGATTCCTGCAGTCACGAAATTTTAAAAATCAACGCAGTGTGACTTGGGAAAAATGGTTGTGTCAATAGCAAAAGGTTGTTTTATTAATTAATTATAAAACCGAATAAATGGTTGTTTGAATAGCATTCGGGTTGAAAAGGTTGTGGGTACAGCCCCTCCCAAATATAAATATGAAGGATATTTGAGAACTTGAGCATTACAAAAAGGAAAGTTTCGAGAAAACACGGATTCAACTCATCTTCCCAGTGCAGACTGAGAACTCAGTGACTTGAAATGCAAAACTCCTGTCACAGCGTAGTTTTCAGCATGAGATGTGGAATGCCCTACAATAAGCATGTTGGGCATTCTGAAACCACGTCTGCTTAATTAATGGACAGGCTCTGAAGGCAGTATGACATCAGAATAACCTGGAAGAAGGATGGTTGTGGAATGTCAACTCTGAAAGTTTTATTGGCCAAAAACTCAAGATCACAGCCAAGAAAAAGTCTAATCTTTCGCCAAATAACATTTTGTAATAAGACATGCAATCTTGATGAAATGATTGGCATTCGATAGACCTGAAACCGTGTTACAGTTTATGAGCTTCTGGGACGATTTTTTGAGAAATTAGATTTGTTAGATCGATTAGACTGAGTTTCATTCGAGGGTTCTAATGAAAGTACGAAAACTCAAGGACAAAGTTTCGACTAGCAACCCTTCAGCGGAAAAAGAAATTCCAGAGTTGACCTTTTCACCATAGTAAGAAGTTGTCTGTTACCAGCGCATTGGATCTTTCGTTATGAAGTCATAGGGTATGCGTCGTTGCGGGTTGCGGGTTGCGGGTTGCAAAGGAACTTTTTTCTGATCCATACAGCTCACAAAAATTGACTTTTACTCAGATAGACAAGATGCCCAAAGATGCATCGAGTGATATATCATTATGTCATGCTGAAAACTCCGTTAGAACGCGATTCTCTAAGCTTGATGTTAATGTTTTTTGCACTCTGAGCTTGATTTTAATGATCTACACAGTGCAGATAAGTTGAATCTTCCGTTTTCACGAAATTTATGTGTGATCAAAGTTACTCATTCCTCAATATACTTCCATGAACACTTGCATTTTTGAGATGTCTGTTCAATTTGAGCTGATTTGCATTGAAATATAGCACGAAACTCGTGAATTCCCTAATTCATCTGATCTGCCAGGCAGATATCTTATCTGCCAGGCAGACAAGTTGAAGAGTTGATTCAACCATCCAACTTTTCTGCCAGCTACAACTGTCTATCTGTTTGATCAAATAATTGTCCACTCTATAATTGTCCATCGTTCTAATTTGGAAACCCGGTTCGCGGAAAGCAGCCTCTGTTTGATGGTTCTTTTCTTAAACTGCTTTTGACAAATGAGTCATGTCATGCTGAGCTATCACAGTACACGCGCGGCTGGTAATTAGCTGAATACTCAATTCCAGCTACTCAATTCTTATGCGTGGCTGTAAATCTTGGATTCGCTTTAGCGTATTGCTTCGGGCAAAGATCATTCAAAACCCTGGTTGATGACTCAACTGTGAAAACACCTTTACTTTTTTGGTCGATGAGTTTCCCCTCAAAAAATCTGACATCATAAAAAACGCTGTACTCAATGGGGTAATTTAGCACGTTATACGTGTCGCACACGTGTGCGCTAACTGACAATGTTACTGAACCAAAAAAGGAATATATCTCTCACCTATCGTGCAAAGAAAAAGCAGAAGAACACACAATGTCGCTTTTGATGCAAAAACAGCGGATTGCTGGATGTTGGTCCTGGAGTCAAACTGTTCTGTTGATATGGAAGTGGAATTGTTGGTTTCGTTATTCCACATCTCATTTAGTTGAGGAGCAAGATATCCATCGGGGGTAATAGTAATGTCCATATTTGCGCGCGGAGTACGAAATCAACAGGACCGGTCTGGATACATAAAAACATGAAAACATGAAAACATGAAAACACAGCTGCAGATATATCGTGATTAATGCTTCAGAGATGCCCCAGGAAACTCCTCGTCTCAAGTGGCACAAACAGTGAGCTGAAGCATCATGTATTCTTAGATGAATACGCTTGAGTACACTGGTGACGCACAGAACCGAGCAGCTCTTCAAAGCGCTCGTCAGTTGACTAGTTCAGTGTTTAAAACCGGAAAACTCTTTGCAGGGAAACCAGCCTGAGATATCATTCGTGGGCAAACTGACGGGTATTCGTATTCTTCTTTCGAACGGCTGGTTCACGCTTTGCTGAACTGGTCTTGCATGCATACTCATCTGTCGATTTGAACTAGATTCGAAACAATGAACATTTAATGCATAAATTGCTGGGATTCCTCCCTGGAAAGCGCACTTACAGTAAATCATTCATGCTACTGTGCACTCTCTGAAGTAAGGTATCTCCAAACTTAGATGTTTCTAAAATGACTGTGTCACTGCCTCTGAGAACAGAAGGGGCCGAGCAGTGCACACTGAAGGGTCTCGCTCAAGTTAGCACACTGAAGGGTCTCGCTCAAGTTAGATAGACATTAAATGTTATTTATACTAACTGTCATACCTGGTCCATCACTAGTGTTTGAATCTGTGGCGGAATTTCAAAGGGTATAACCGTGTAACCACCTCCGGATTACGCGATTTCGACGTAACGACCGTTCTAAACTTAGATAATCACTTGAGTTAGATGGATCATCGCCCATCTAACTTGAGTGAGTGCACAGTGTCCCTGGAATTTTTGTAGCATAAATGGGTGGTTTTCAGTGATGGTTCTCAAAAAAATCGTGGTTTTTTACGTGTTTCGTTTCCAAAACCGCTTTTAGATGGCATGGAAACATTTGAAGTGAAGCCAGAAACCTTAACATGTTTAGTGTCCCTGAAAACTTTCCATTGCTAAATCGACGCTGTGTGTTGATACATGTTCAAGCAGCGAAGCCTTCTAATTGTAGACTGCGGACTTTCTTAAATTACTTGACTGGGCCAACAGACAATGCCACGCAAGAGCAATGCCGTTCGAAGTTTAGCGTCATTCATTCAACCAGCCGTCCTGAGTCCCAAAAAGGTCACTAATTCAAGAATTGCATTTTCTCATCCGAAACCACGGAAGTGGCGCGGCAAAACATTGAATTTACAGAGTCCTTGAGGGATGTGTTTCTTAAAGTAACCACACCTCTGCCCAATACTGATTCACAAGAGGAGGAATCTAGGCAGCAACTTGATGTCCGTCCTGTCCCTGTAGTTGCGGCTAACCCTAATCAGACAAGTTCCGGGCTTCACAAAGGTCCCCTCCCTGCTGTGAGAAGGTGGCGGGGGTGGGGGTAGTTGATGGTGGGGCAGAATCGACCTCATGAAGCAATTCTAAGCGAAACAGTAGTGATTGCGCAAAGCAAGAGGCTATCTTTTTAGAGGACTATCACGCACATTTCAGACTGTCATTATTCAAAACGCGAATGCGCAGCGCTTATCGGTCAGTGACATGCCGCCCCAATGTGCGAGTTTGGAATGTGAGATGACAACAAGCCGAGCTGTCATGAGAACTGCTCCAAAAGCGTGTCATAACATTTCGTAGGCCACTCTTCGTAGTGAGCGTTTTCGTAGTAGAGCTTTCGTCGTCATACTTTTTGTAGTTGAGAAGTCTCATTGTTTGCTGACCCCGTAGGCAAGAGCTTTCGTAGTTGAAAAATGAGAGTCTCGTAGTTGGAGTTTTCGTGGTGATTACCTTTCGTTGTCCGCGTATTTCGTAGACCGGAGTTTTCGTAGTTACTAAAAATGAGAACTGTACAGATGCCTGCGCACTTCGTACGACAAATCATGTGTGCTAGAAATAATAAGTTCTGTGGGTGACGGGGCTTCTGTTGGAATTGAGTTTGACCGTTTTACCACTGAAGTTTATGGAGAAAATGGGACTCGAACAGGGCGGGGGCCTGGGGGCGCAGCCCCCGCACTTGTTTCTATATTCATTTTATTTTTGGAATTCAAGATTTTCTTGACAACCGATTTTCTGGGCTACGAATCTTCTCGCCTACGATAGCTCTGACTACGAACTTTCCGCTACCAGTCTTCTGGCTACCAATTGTCGTGACTACGAATGGTTCCCACAACGGATGTTCAGGACTACGAAAGGTAGATACATCGAAAAGTACACTACGAAACCTCCAGACTACGAGAAATCTGCCTACGAAACCTCTGCGCGCCCTCCAAAAGGTGCGAGCACATGGGAACCAAATGTGCGAGTCTTTTGCTGCAAATCTCGTATTGATCAATTTTCCGTGTTTTTGCGGTCAATGGTCTATGTCATAGCGAGAGTCAAAGCGCGATGATCGATCAAGCCTGTAGCGTTGAACTGAATGATGTTTTCTGACTCAACCGCTGCTCCCATTACCCGTAGTGGCAAATGTGATTTAGTATAGAGTAGCATGATAGTTGAAAGAGTATGGAAACAAGCTAGCCCTTGACGGCGCAATCAGAGTTTTATCTGAATTTGATCCACAAAAATGCAGTCTCTGGCAGAAACCAAGTTGGCAATATAGTATTTAACTGCGGGAAAGTGGAACTAGAGAACTTTGTTAGCGTTTAAGCGCCGTACGTGATCCATCTAGTTCCGTGTTTTGACATGTAGTCTGACTGGATTTATCAGCACTCTTAAAAATATGATATAATGCGGAGACATCGCAAGCCGTTCAAGAGAAGTTTCTCTTCGTACGAGCATAGCTTGGAGCTGATAGCCGCAGTTTCCTGCCGGAATTCTGCTGATGGCAGCTGATGGAAGATGTTTGTTATGAAGAATCGTTCGTGAACTACTCATTGTCCTTTCAGGTCATATCACTCAGCTTCTAAATCATGTATTCTCGGTGGTTAAAGATGATTCCAGCGTTGGTCCACAAGATATCGATTATTCACCGTCTCAAACAATTTTACAATGAATCAGGGTAAAAATTGATCATTCGACCAAAATTTCAACTTTCGTATGCGGGAAAATTCAGCCACATGAGGTTCTGCACCCTAACGGTCTTCCTGTTTTACCCCGTACATCGCTCTACTGTCATTGATTACAACTTTTGATGAGTATGGAATTTCATAAGGCTAAATGTGTTATTCTCTACTTGATTCTGTTGAAAAGCGCAACAGAGTACGAAAACAGCAAAAACAAGCATGTTGGACGCGGTGGACATTTCATGTGCAATCGATAGCATGGTAGAATTTTAGATCAGCCCGGGGCTTCTCTAGTCCTGGCCGCCTTCAGTGACCAACATAGATTCATTTTCAGTGTTGTTCCGTTCGAAGATCTGAGAAATTGCGGCCACATTCGGGAAGGACTACCACTGAACGGGATCAGTGGATATTTCATATCCGCTGAACGGGACCAGTGGATATTTCATATCTTCGTCATGGATGTCGGGTGTACCTTTTCGCCCTCCACGTCTTGGGAATCCGGTGAGTGGAATAAGAATATTCAAATTGTTTTTTTCAACATTTAGTTTTAAAGTTTAGTACAGACGTTCCCGTACGTTCCTTGCAAAATGGCCGGAAGATTGATGATTCTTTCTTTCCCTTTAGAGATCCTGCTTTTGAACACCTAAGCGTACAACAGGGTGCTCTGGTCCAGCTCTTGGTCAGTTTGAAGTGCAGCAGCATGATACAATTTCCTTTAAATTTGGTATGTGTTGTTGAAATTCTTTCGAATCAAGAGACGACATAGGGCACCTTCTTGACCTCAAATCGGCTTTTGCACAAGATGATTCTTATGTCGAAAATATACCCACAAAAAACAAGGGGTTTTTATAATCTGTTAACAGATTATCAAGTCCACCCACTAATTAATATGGATTTCGTAGCCAGGTTTCGTAAATCCCATCGTATCTTTGAAGTCGAATTAGCTGTCGAGAATTTTATTTTTTCCGAAATTTTAGTTGGATAAATTTCGCTTCCATTAGAACACGCTTTGTTCTGCACTCTACGGAATCAAACAGCCACTACTCGCAATCTTCTACGCTACGAAAAAACCGTACGCTACGTATTAAATCGTACGCTACGTAAAGTAACGAACCTTACGTAAAAAACCATACGATGCGTGAAGTAACGTACGCTACCAGAAGAAGCGTACGCTACGTAAAAACCTTGCGCTACGTAAAGTATCGTACGCTACCTGAAAAAGCGTACGCTGCGTGAAAAACCGTGCGCGACGTCAAGTAGCGTACGCCACGTAAAAAACCCTACGCTGCGTAAAAAACCATACTCTACGTAACGCAACGTACGCTACGTAAAATAACGTACGCCACGTAAAGTAACGTACACCACGTAAAAAACCGTACGCTGCGTAAAAACCATACTCTACGTACATCAACGTACGCTACGTAAAGTAAAGTGCGCTGTGTAAAAAACGCCACATTAAGTAACGTACCCCACGTAAAGTAACGTACACAACGGAAAAAAACGTACGCTACGTAGAAAACCGTACGTTACGTAAAGCAACGTACGCTACGTAAAGCAACGTACGCTACGTAAAGAAACGTACGCTACGTTAAGTAACGTACGCTACGTAAAATTCCGTACGCCACGTAATGAATCATACGCTACGTAAAGTAACGTAAGCTACGTAACAATAACTGGTGAAAAGATGGCGAACTAATGAAAGTGCAGCGTTTGTGCGAGGCGAGAGCGGAGTAGGGCTGCTGCGGGGGGTACGGTTAAAAGTTTTAAAACATTCATACAGGCGGCGCGGTATTTTTAATGGGGAGGCGTGGCTTGTGAGACCATTACCATAGGGGGGCGGGAATTTTGACCAATGGGATTAACTGCTTTAAACATTTCATGTTTACATCTCCCCGGCTCACTTTAGATGTTCAGAATGTAGGTCCCCCCCCCCCCTTGGCGGGGTGGGCAGAAAAACATAGACGAAAAACTAAAAATGCGCACGTTGGGGCATGGTTGATGCTGACCCATACATGGTCTTTTATTTGAACCTCGGTTGAGGCGGAAGGTTCATTTGTCGTGTACTGTAAATTTGATGTGATCGGTGCTGATCGAACTATGAAGTTAGAACAGTTCCTGGATGTGATGTGGTGCAAGAGCATAAACAAACCGAAATACAATAACTTCTTCACTAAGTGATTTTGCGTTGCAGATGGAAAGCGACTGTCGATAACCCTGGACTGGAGATGCGCCGAGCTAGCTCGAACACCAATGAAGTACGAACAAATGTTTTATCTTGTTGAAGATGAGGATGATCATTATAAGCACTACCGGTGTCCATCCGTTGGCTCTATCGGATATCTTGTAAACTTGGTGAACGGAACTCGTGTCATGACACCCCATACTCAACATCCTGAAATAAAAGTGGACCACATTCAGCAAATATTTACCAGGTTAATGTGGTACTGTGAAAATAGAATGGCCAAGACAAAACACGATTTTGAGAGAACCTATGGTTACATGACAGACAAACACAAAGTGCGAGCTGTGCCTGTGCGGAGCCTTTTCCAACCATGGAGAATTGCCAAGAAATATATCATGGGGGCAGAACCAACGTAGGATAAGAAGGATGTCCCCCTCACGTGGAAGTGCCCTACATATATTTTTCTGTGTTCCTGCCCCAACAGATCTTCAAGCAATGCAGTCATTCCCACTGCTCCGAAACACCGAGTCGGAATGGCGAAAAGAACCTCCAATGCAACTTTGCATCAGCAGAAAAGATCACGGTGTGAAACACTGCAGACCAATCAGGTTCAGCTTTAATGGGTGGACTGCATGATGCACGGTGCATCTGTTTCATGCAATCCTCCCATCAAAGCTGAATCCCGCCCAGGCCGTTTTTCTGGATGAATCTACAGATGCAGCGGACCATGTTATTGACAGGATGCAAAGGTAAGGATTCCGAATATATATCTGATCATTCAATATTTTTTCGTTCATTCGATACACAGAAATTACTGAGAAGCTACTCGTCAACAGTTGAATGTGTTGCTGGTGATTGTACAATTTCCCTGCTTAGGCAATCCCAGTTCGAGCGAATAATAACTGAATCGCCGTATTGAGTACAAATAATTATGCGAAATACACTTAACTGAATCTCGGCCGTGGAGAACTTAAATCAACACTTTTGAAAAATCGCTACTGCAATCCGCTCGTTTTACTCATGTCAAGCAGAGATATCGTAGCTTCTGGTATGAATATACACAAAAAATGATCGAAAAGGCCTTCCACTTGCAAATCCCTGTTCCTACGAGCGGTGATCGGCTCTGGGAGAGTTTGTCTTAGGTCGCTCATCAAACTAGGTGTCGATTGTGAAATACTTAAAATATTCTTCACCAGAATGGTTATTTTGTGAAGAACTCCTGAGTCGCCATAGGTTGACCTTTGATACCCGCAGCCGGTTAAATGCACCTACACATAAAATTGATTCATAAAATCAGTATTCGTTCTAAACAAACCCAAGAGCTTGTCAAATGCAGAAAAGTTTAAGATCTATTCAATGAGTTCAAATTTGTTGAAGTATTCGCGGTAGACCAAAAAGATATTTATATGATATTCCAGTTACAAGGAACAATTGCCTGAACTTATAACAATGAATAAGTTGTTCGTGATTGCCGCTGCTTCTGCATTGTTCGGAGAGCATAGAGTCAGTCGGGAGCGTGGTTTGAGAAATAAGGCTAGGACGCCGGGCACCATCATATAACTGATAATACGTATCTCTTACTAGCATAACACCGAATCCAGGCGCGGATTTCTACGACCCTTTTCCCGCTGGACCCCCAGCCATCATGAGATGTAGCTTGAAAGTCCAAAGCTGAACCCTCAAGCTGAAGCCTGGACGCTGAAGGAAGGGTGGCGGAGAGTGGTGGACTGGCAAAAAAGGGTGCAATAAGTATAGCAACCCCCCCCCCC